>JAHBCN010021665.1:0-14010 GCA_019359885.1 Listronotus oregonensis | reverse complement strand
CTGCGGGCCTTGCGGATTGTGTGACTCAAGATGTTTTTTGAGGCAGGCTTATTTTTCACTGTTTCACTCTTAGAGTTACGCCATTATTGTGTGGGGGCATAGCTCCGGTGCTGCAGGGGTTTTCCGGATGCAGAGGAGAGCTGTTCGGATTGTTGCTGGCTTGCCATATAGGGCTAATTGTAGGGGTGTCTTGTAAACCTTAAGGTACTAACTCTACCATCACTTTTCATACTGGAAAATCTTATATTCGTCAAACAGCATCTCGAAGAATACACCCGACATGAAGAAGTACACTCCTACAATACGCGCAATTCGCAGAGTTTGGTGCCGGCTCTTTGGCGTCTAAAGAGGTGTCAGGATGGCCATCCAATTTTATGATAAACTTCCCGTTCACATAAAAAATCTACCAGGCAGGCAGTACACGGAAAAAATAAAAAATTTCCTTATCAGTCAGGCCTTCTACGATTACAAAGAATTTTTGGATTACCGTTTTTAACATACTGTTTGTCTACGCTGAAATGTAGTTAGGTACGTTGTTTTACTTTTGTAATTGTTTTAACGTTTTTTCTGTCTTTTTAAGCCATTTTTCTTAGTTTTTAGTTTGTACTATGTTTTTTT
The DNA here is from genome assembly GCA_019359885.1 of Listronotus oregonensis. NCBI lineage: Eukaryota > Metazoa > Arthropoda > Insecta > Coleoptera > Curculionidae > Listronotus > Listronotus oregonensis. The sequence continues at coordinate 13,392 of JAHBCN010021665.1, read as the reverse complement.
AATACTATTTTGTTTCTTACTTAGTGATTTGTGTAAATACTATTGTGTATAAGCACCAATAAATTATTATTATTATTATTATATTTTAACTTGTCCATGGCCAATAGGTTGCTAAAATGTCATTTAAAAAATTGTTTATGGAATTACAATACCAAATAATACTAAAGTGTTAAAAAGAATTACCTATCAACCATTTAGTATCACAGGAAAAATGAGAAATTCCTTTAGATATCTAAGAAAGCAATAAGAAATATGATTTTAATATGACGAAGTTTTTGAAACTAGTTTTTTTTTAATTATATAATAATACTTTACAACGGTACAATGGCTTATTATCCACAAAGAAAAATCCTATTTGTAGAAATGACGTAAAAAATTACCTTATTTAAATAAATACCACACAACTGTTTATCAATAATTTTGAAGGAATTCCGGACAACTCATTTAAATATGAAAAAAATTTGTATGTTTTCAATTTTACGCAAAACGTTACGTTCAATTTTTTAGTTCAATACCACCAGTAAAATTTTAATATACATTTATGGGTCAAAGATCAAAATTGCAAAAATCCCTCAGCACAAATAAAGTCATATCATGGAGTAAACAATGATAGTTAGTTTTTTAAAATATATGCAGAAAGTATCGTTGCGAAAGTGACCATGTTTAAAAAAGATTTTGAAATATAAATAATACAATTATTAGTGTATAAACAAAGTGCGATTAGCAAGCACAAGGAATAATTAAAATACTTTAAGGGGTAATGGGAACTTGGGGTAATAAGAACCGCCCCCTATATCTGGTGTTTGAATAGTTTTATTCACTCAAGACTAACTGTGCGTGAAGCTATTTTAGGTGTTATCAGAATAAAGCATTATTTAAGAATTTTTAAAAACCCCAAAAAAAAAATTGGGCAAAGGCTATGGCTACAAGATTTTGGGGATAATGAAAAAAAATTTTTTTTTCACTGTAGATCACAATTTATATAAAAATTTTTAAATTTTTTTAGTGTTTAGTTATTAAAAATAAAAAGGTTGGGGAATTATTTTATTTAGGTTAATAATTTTTTTTTAAAATAGGTTCCTTTTTTTTTCCCTTTTTTTGACGGTCATTGGGGGATTATCCTGAGGGCGGGGAGACACCCTTTTTTCACTTTCTTACATCCGTAGTAAAAGAATCCTTCAGCTAATTTTAGACTTTTTCCATTTTCCCTTTTTTTTCCCCCTTTCATAAAAAACGCGAGGGAAAAACCGCACGAGTCAGTTTTTTTTATTTCAAAGAGAATAAAATTACAGATAGTTAAAGGGAAATTTTAGAATAACGTTTCGTTTTTGCAATTTTTTAAGCCCAAGAAACGTTTGTGAACTCTGTTTTGCATAAAATGTGAAACCGTGTTTTTCACTGTAGGTCACTAACAATATGTTGTTTATTTTTTTCCTTCTACTTAAAAATGTACAGAAACTATTCTATTTATTTTTTTAATAATTGATAGTCATATTAAAATTTTTGTTTCCCTAATTCACCTGCTTCTCTGACCTATAATTCATGAAAAAAATGTTTAAGGACTTCGATAATAAAATATGCAATTTTAAACTTCTCTCACTTTTTTTTGATGAATTTTTGAAAAAAAATTTTATATTTAAAAAAAAAAATAACATTAACTCTAACATAGGTGACAATGGTAGCAGTTCTGGTATCTTAATTTTCGCTTAACAAATTGTTAAATGTAATCCATTGAAATACCGCAACAACTAACAATTAAGTGACCCATCTCCTAAACCGATTGTCCGATTAAACTTTTTTTTTCTCAGGGTAACAGGACTGCATAAATACGAGATATACAGCTTAACACAGGCAAGTTCTTATTACCCCAGTAGGGATAATAAGAACATTTATATGTGGTAATAAGAACTTGCATTTTTCTATTTAAATTTTAATTATGTATTCATATATGTCCTTCCTTCCTACAAAGGAAGGAAGGGCATGTAGCTTCTGCGACAAAAAACCTGGTATCACATATATTTTTTTAATAATATCTTACCAAAATCAAACCACCGAAATTTTTAACCTTATTATCCCAGTGTCCCCTAATTGTTTATAATCGCTGCCCTACCTATTTTTATATTTTATATTCTACAAAGCGCCAAAAAGTACAATATTTTGAAAAAAAAAACTTGTCGATAACTCAATCTTTCGAATTTTTTATGGCCAAAAATAGGCGGTGCCGCGATTCTAAATAATTGTCAAATCTTTTACTTAAAAATTTTAATTATTTTTTTAATAATTGTATAATTTACAATAACTCATTTTTTATATTTTTTTACTTTCACACATTTCCCATACACACGCAAACTTTATTATCGATTTTAAACGAATTTAGATTAAAAAATAACTATTATGTCTCGGGAATGGCGTCTCCTACAACACTCAGCATTCTGGACTCCATTCAAAGAAGAGATTTCGTCTTATTAAAGAGGCTTCCTCCTCTTGCCCACCGTCGAGCGGTGGGGGATCTGTCGCTCTTTTATAGGTATTTTAACAACTTCTGGTCAGAGGAGTTGGCCAGTATAATTCCTCCTCTGGCAGCTCCTAACAGAGCAACACGTAGTGCAACTTTTATGCATCCTTTTACAGTTCAATTAGAGAGGCCTCGAACTTCCCGTTTTCTTCGTTACTTCATTCCTAGAGTATCCAGACTGTGGAACCTGCTACCCGCAGAAGTTTTCCTTCTCCTCCCAGTCTCCAAATATTTAAGTCCCGTGTAAACAAACTCCCTCTCACCCAAGGAAGTTTAAAGGTGTATGGAAGCCCAATACTGTAGAACAAAATTGTCCAGGCGTGCAGGGCAGCGGGAATCGGGGGATTGGCCCCGCGGAGTTTGCGCAATGAATAGTAGGTCAGAGCCGAACTTCCATAATTCTTTGTTACTATCTATAAAGTTGACATCATCAAATGTCAAATTCAAGCATTCACTGTTTTTTTTTGCACAAAATTGTTGGTTATTAAACGATACTACCATAGAATATTTAAAATTATTGTCTAATATTGGATTTTATATCATCTGATATAATATGGAAAGAATAGATGGCGCCACTTTACAGGCTTCTATTTAAATGGTCGATATTTTTGGGAGTTTTGTATTTTTACCAAAAATCATTGCAAATAAATAAAAACACGATTTTTTAAAATAAATTTCAAATATTGTATGATAGTTTCATATGCTTATCACCAATTTTGTGATAAAAGAAGGGCAAGATAGTGTAAATGAGTTTAATTTAATCCTAAGATTGTGGTTGTACATTAAAAAGTGAAAATTTTTATAACTGCTTTTTAGGCATATACTTTTCACTAATAACAAACATTCATGAGACAGAATAACAGTGGTTAAAATGTTTAGTAACCTTTGGTACCTAGGTACCCATTGTAATAGTAACCGTTAAATATTATGTGTCTACAGTATGTCGAGCTTAAAAAGTTGATAATGTATGTTTAAGAAATCAAAAATTTAATTTCTTTTTAAACAAATACAGAAAAAGCAAAAAGAAACTTTAACATAAAATTGTACTTCTTTTTATTCAATTAGAAGGACCTGTATATATTAAAATTAGCCTGGTCTGCCCAGTATTTAATGATTTTGATCCTTTAAAAGAATGTACTAAATTATTAAATGAAATAAAAGTACCTAAATGTAAACCTTATTTCTTTTTAATAATACACAAACATTGTGGAAATCATCTAAAAGATAGTTAATATTGTCTTACTTTTCTCATGCTATTTCCTATGAAATTTTCATTTTCTATTATTCATAATTGATATATTATTATTTATTCGGTTACCTAACGTTACGTCTCATAAGAAACACCTAATTTAAATATAAGAAATACTCACCTAAAGTAAAAAATGCCGGGTATGTTACCCTTAGATTTGCAAGACAAAACCATACAACCTTTAGTCATTTTGTTACGATATTATAAGTAACAAACAATAAACACAAAATTATAGTCACAATTTAATAAACACTAGTCACTAAAATAAGAAAGTTTTTATCAATCCAAAAAACTTCTGCAACCACAAAATATAATCACACAAAGCAAAACAATCGAAACTAATACGGCTCCATAAAAGTATAATGTGTTGCCTAACTACACATTGATTTATGAGTGTGTAAGTAGGCAACACATTAAATTATTTCGTGGAATTTTGTTATTGCGCAAAATCTGCGGGGCCAACTCTGACAGTTATTTTCATACTGGGCTGGACATTTTTTGATCGAATGGGCCATAGCATTGGGCTTCCATACACCTTTAAACTACCTTGCTCTCACCATACTTAAGATACCCACGGTACGTTAACACTTAGGCCACACGGCACCTTAACACATAAAATATTAGCTTTGTTTACATGGAGTGGGCTGAATTTTTATTTATTCTGGGGTAAACACGTAAGTTATTAAAAATTGCTACTCCAATTTGATGATTTTCTTCCGTATAAACACGTCGTTCCTTTTTGGTGGACTAAAGTGAGAGTTTTGGTCTTTGACAGTTCGCGTTTCCCAAAAAAAAACGGACGACTCTCCTCCCAGAAGTATGTTTTATAAAAAAAAATCAAATTATTTGCCAGTAAAAATAAATTATAATTTAAAGGAATAAATGCCTTATTTTATTTTTCCGGAAAAAACTGTACCACATATTAAATTATGCAAGATTAGTAAAACAACAAACTATATTATATAAAATTATACTTTGATATATCCTAGATCTGCCTAACTTTCACTCTTTATTTTTACAAAATTAAAAATAGATACTGACACTATTTTATATAATATCAATTTACTTCAGGGTATCTTAAGATCTTGACTAATATACCGTTCAACGCAATGGTTTTGGCAAACATGGTTTTAAAATGCATAACTATATTAAGTAATACGGGTAAATCTGTTAAAAACACTTTAAACCTAGAAATGATTTTGGAAGTATATGAATTGAGATGAAACCTTTTGTATTCTCTTAAGGAACAGATCAACTACAAAGTGTCGGAAAGGGATATAGGATTCTACGAAAGGGGGTGTTTTTACCCCATTTTTTTACACCCTACACCCCTAAGAAACACATTTGCCAAAAAATAAAATCCTCGTTTTTAATGGTACATATAGGTTTTTTGGGTCACTAAATTTGCAAATGATATTACAAATTATTTTATAGGGCTAAAAAGGACTAAATACACCCTACACCCCTAAAAAATACATTTCGCTAAAAAAAAGTTTTTTCCATTTTTAATGGTACATATAGGTTTTTTGGGCCACTGAATTCAAATATAATATAAGATATTACATTTGAGGTCTGAAAAGGGCTAAATTCACCTTTTTTACCCCCTACGCCCCTAAAACATACCTTCCTTTTGCCAAAAAAAGTTTTTCCCCGTTTTTAATGGTACATATAGGTTTTTTTGGATCACTAAATTTGAATATAATATTAAAAATTACATCTGAGGGCTTAGAAGGGCTAAATACACCATTTTTACACCCTACACCCCTAAAAAATACATTTCGCTAAAAAGTTTTTTCCCATTTTTAATGGTTCATATGGGTTTTTTCGGGCCATTAAATTCGAATATTATATTAGAAACTACATTTGAGGGTTAAAAAGGGCTAAATTCACCCTTTTTTACATTCAAAAGGGTTTATTTAGCCCTTCTAAGCCCTCAAATGTAATTCCCAATATCATATTTGAATTCAGTAGCCCAAAAAACCTATATGTACCATTAAAAATGGGAAAACTTTCTTTTAAGCAAAATTTATGTTTTAGGGTTGTAGGGGGTAAAAAAGGGGGAATTGAGCCCTTCTTAGTCCTCAAGTGTAATTTCTGATATTATATTTGAATTCAGTGGACCAAAAAACCTACATGTACCATTAAAAATGAGAAAAAATGTTTTTTTTAGCTAAATGTATTTTTGTGGGTGTAGGGTGTAAAAAATGGGGTACAAAACACCCCCTTTTGTAGTATCCAACATTCCTTTCCGACACTTTGTAGTTGACCTGTTTCTAAAGAGAATGCAAAAGGTATCATCTCGATTCATGTATTTCCAAAATCATTTAACGGTAAATTACAGGTTTACCCAGACTATACTTCAAGTCCAAAATTTCTATCAATGACGCATCGCTCGCTTTTAGAGTGCCCCGGGTTGTGTGGGGTCAGGGGAATCAATTCCAGTGGCGTATGCATTTTAGAAAATAAATGATAAAATTTCGTCAAAACATGAAAATATTTTTTACAAGCAAAAGTTATTTTCTCACATTTTCATCAACCCTTTAAATTAGTAACAAGCCTATATTATTTTGGTATTATTCGGATTAATAAAAAATGTATTTTTTTTGCTTAATTTTGCACACCTCCTATTTTGAGGTCATAGAACACAAATTTGAATTTTTTTGGCGATTTTTCAACGTTTTTCCAAAAAAAAAAACATTTTTTTACTTTAATTTTACCTTCACTGATTTTATTTTGCTACATAAAAAAAAATAATAAAATTTTAGTTTTAACATAAATTAAAAAAGATGTAAAAGCAGAACGATAGACAATGAAAGTTACACCGACTTGCCAATTCATCACCGATCTTGCAATTTCAATATTAAATACTTTTATTCATACTATTATATTCACACGCATTGCTTCATCAAAAATATCCACTATATAAGGAACACGAAAGCTCTGAGATCTTCAGCTTGTAGAATCCAATAACTATTTCGGGTCTTTCGTGTTCCATATTTAGGATTATCGAGAATATTTTTGATCAAACATTGCGGGTCGAGCGAAGCAAGGTTCGCATACCTTATAAAAATGTCATAAAGAAAACTAGTACAACCTGGTAACAGGTCAACATTTTTAGAATTTCGAGTTGAATCGGACGTAAACGTTTTACCTACTTTTTATTGAAAATTAAGGTTTTTTCCTTACTTTTTAAGTGTTTTTTTTAATATTAACATAGTATGAGTTTTTTAAATGTTTTCGTGCAAATGACAGAATTTCAAGGAATATGTCGTAAAATGGAATTAAACAATTCAATTATTAGTATTTTTTTAAATACTATAAGAGGCAGCCAAAAAAACAGCTTCTGATTCATGTTTAACAATCGAAAAATAAAAAGTGTGCAAAAAAATAGCGAAAAAATCGCATTTTCTAGTATCCGAATAATTACTGATATTGATTTTTTTCCATTTAAAACTCTGAATACCGTACGCGAAAAAACTTTTGTTAAAGTTGCACACATCTCTGCAGCATCCAAAGTGGTTAGTTCTGGATTTCGTTCCCGAATCCCATGGTAAACATTTTTAACCATTATTCGTTCTTTTAACGTTAACTGAGTTTTTTTTGTAGGCGGATAACTAGTTAAAGGTTGGTTAATATTCATAGTTTACAGAATTAAAAGCACTTAACAACACTAAATCTTTATATACAATTATATACACTAAATAAGATAAACTATTATAAAATTGGCACAAAACAATATCTATATACTACAATTATTAGAAATTTATAATATTTAGAAAATACCCTGTATAGCAATTAAAATTTAAACTTACAAAATATGCCCATAATCAATAATAACTAAATAAAATCATTGAACAGCACGAAAACCCTGTCGATACGCTTATTTTCAAGTCTCTTCAAGTTGTAAAGTAAGGAATGTGTGTTGCCACTTTTATTGTCTTCTCGATAACAATGATTTCAATACATACTGGCGTGCTATTTTAAGTGCGATCGCTGGCTGGTAACTTATTTTCGCGAATTATGACAACGTGGCGATGAAACTTTTGGCCGGTTCACTGTTATTTGAGCGGAAAAGTATATCATAGGCTTAAAAATCATTTACTAGTGTTAGATTTTTATTCAGCCGCTTCATCGGTTGGGTGGCCGGTATTAAATGAGTCACTGACAGAAATTTTGGACTTTAGGTATATATCTTAAAATTATCTTTGAGGTACTGGTCAGAGCAATTTTATGATTTATTATGGTTTTTGGCTGACTTAAAAACAGGGTATATTTGTTTATCTATTTTAGCAAAACCATCCACAAAGCTTTTTTGAAAATAATAAAATTTCCTATCAAAATGGCACATTTCAAAGTTGAAAAAAATTGCAAAATTTAAGCAAAACTGAACAAAAATCGTAATTTTTATTTTTTTAGATTTTTGGCTACAGGTTTATTCTGAGACAAAATATATATTGCTTTACAAAACAGAACGCTGACGTCATGATGTAATTTTAATAGTAATTAAACTTAGTTTAATAATAATAATTTTCAAGTACAAGAATGAAAATAAGTATAATTTAATTTACTTGTATGGGGTTAACAGTCTGCAACAACTGACAATAACATTAAAAGACCACCAGAAAATCCACAAAGTGACCTTGATTTTAAGTTTTTTTTCAGATTACGGGATAATTTATAATTTTTATCCTTCTTTTATGTAAACGCCAGTAAAAAAAATAGATCATAATTTACTACACCAGAATAGCCCTTTTTCTTTGGCTGGGTTTGTCTTTCAACATAACCCAGCGAAAGTAAAACAGTTTTTTAAAAGTAAATATGGATTTTTATTTAAAAAATTTAAATACATTTTAGTATTACTACAGCAAGAAAAAATCTACATACAGGTCGATTTAATATATCACGTTTACATTCAAAGTAGGGTCTTGATTTTCAAACTCGGTTTTCGCCTACGTATTTTAAATGACTATGTTGGTGCCTTGTACATATAAATATGTTTTAAATAATTGGATCTTCCAAATAACTTCAAATATTTTTTTATACAATTCGCCCATTGTTAATACCTGTATCAAAAGCTATGCTATATTTCGGTGGCGCTAGACAAAACAAGACGCGAAAATATCAAAGAGTTGGCCATCGGCTATCGCAGTGATAAAATAATAAATATGATTGAAAATAGGATAAACATTTCATTTAAGAAATGAAGAGAGAATAATATATAAATTTCGGTTTTTTTCAAAATCCTTTTGATATTTAACTTGTTTTTAGCATAAGGCCGATAATACTTTGCAGCCCTTAACATATTTTTGAAAATGCTGGGGGTGGGTAATAAAACCTTCCACCCCTCCCCCCTTACCTACGCCAGTGACCAATAGCTTATTATTAACTAACTTAATCATTACACCATATTTTAATGTTACCAATGTTCCAATATTAAGGAATAAAGGTATGTTTCCTTCCACGCGGCCGCCGCATGCGGTTAACGCACTACGTTAGCCGCAAAGCACTCCCACGTATGTTTTTAAATGTGCCTGGTTTGTTCCAAGCGGCCGTCGTATGCGTCCGCTGTCAACGACTGCGATTGATGCGACTGGACTGCTGAAGAAGCAGTGTAGCCGCAGTCGTGTGTGCGTCTGATATTTTGTTTGTGTTGTTTTGTGTGGAATATCTGGTGTTTTTTTTATTGTTGAAAATTAAAACTTCATTTTTTAAATGAGGTACTGGATTTTTATTAAGTATTTAAGAGCTTTTAAGATCCCAAATCCAATGATGTTTCGCACTTATTCGAAAAAATCAGCTTAATGTTTTCCCAAGATCCTGCCAAAAATATATTGTCTGACTCTCTCTAACATATGGTTTCTTATGAAAATTGCCATTAATGTAAATTTTTCGAATAAGTGCAATACATTATTGGTTTTGGGAACTTAATAGCTCCTAAAATACATAATAAAAAAATCCAGGGCCGTATTTAAAAAAAAAACAGTTGAAGATGGCAGCGCAAAGACGAAACGTCGGTGTATAAATCTAATAACACTATCTTGTGGAACAGAAAAAGTAGCAATGGAAATGTAAAAGATATTTTGTTACATCCATTCAAATAAAGTCATAAAAAAATAAAAACGAAATCGCGAATAATCGTTTTTTTCCATAAGTATGTATTCGAAATTTTTAAAGTTCTAAGGTGGCATTTTGATTAGCATCAAATTGCGCAACTTTGCCTTCATTTAACCGACCTCGTATCTCTTCAAGTTTCCGAAATCCTAATGATAAGATTCGAATTTGGGACACCCTGTACAGATTTACCTTAATACAATGGCTAATTTTTCCTCTGGGGTTATTGTTATTATATCGTCTTTTATTAAGTCAAGAATAAAACTAAAGTGTGCTTTATTCTGTCTAAAATATTTTCTAAATTTTACTTCATCCTGTTGCAGATGTCGATTTAGTAATGTAGTATAACAACCCTCATCGCGTCTTTGCTGAAATATTGGATTTATAGGGGCATTACTATGTTTCAGGTTGGCTAATTGTAATAGTATTTTGTCATCCTCTTTTTCTTCTAATAATAAATATATTGCTAGATCATCCATCACGACTCTTACCAAAGATTATTCCCTTTACACTAATAATTTTGCTATCGCGAGTTTGAGCCGCGGTCCTAAGAAACCACCTGATTAAACGGCGGCCGCATGCGTTAGTCGCATTGCGTTAGTCGTATGCGACGGCCGCGTGGAAGGAACCACACCTTAAAGCGCAATAACCACGGGCCAGATGCCCTTCGGGAAAGTTAGGATGATATTTTTACCATGAAATCACCTTCTTAAGAAAAACATTTCTCTAAGTTATCACTCCTCTGCACGCGTTAATTTTTCGAATAAAATAATTAACTAATTTTCAAAAAAATATTTTTCTTATGACATAAAAATTTTTTGTGCTCTTTTTTGCAAACCTTAGATACGCCAAAGAAGTATTAAACAAAACACTTTTGAGCGTTTGCAGTGAGTTATATATTAAAATATCACAAATTAAAAATTTTCAAAAAAAAAAAATATGTCACGTATTATAAGAGACACTACCACGATTTTTCTTTATAAATTACCCTTACTATGTGTTGAAAATATGTTTGTATATATGTTTATATTTTGATACCTGTTATATTTTAAAGTTGTCAGAAGACCTGCTATTTTTGTTTTGTTGTTCTGTCAATAATAAAATCATTTAAAAAGTCAATATAATTTTATCTATTTTTCTCAATATCTTACAAGAATTGAACAACAATACAAAAAACATAACACTATGCTTTACAACAATCATATATTTTTTAAATTTTTCCTAGGGTAGAACAGTGTTAAAAAAATAACTATCCATATAGGGCAGAGGGAGTGGGAAGAGTGGGAGGGGGAAGCAAAGTAGGTCCCTTAAGAAAAAAATGCTCTTCTGGAAATTTCTTTTAGTTGATTTATTATTATTTTTTTTGTATATTAGTATGACAGCTCAAAAAAAATCGAATAAAAGAAATTTCTAAATCAGAATTTTTTTCTTAAAAGAGCTACTTTGCTTCCTCCTCCCTCTCTTTCCACCTTTGGATAGTAATATTTTTTTTAACACTGTTTTACTCTATTAGGTGGTAGTTATTTAAAATAACGTCCGTGGTGGCACTACGGCCTTGTGTAAAAGGTGCTGTGAAATGCAATATTTGCATGTTTCAGTGCTTGGACAGCGTTGACGGAAATGGGGAAAAAGATGGGTTAAACATCGGAAAAGCTGGCACTCACGGTCAGAGCTGTCAAAGTACTCTTAAATAGTACTTCAAGTACAAGTACCAATTTTTTAATTTTTTAAAAATTACTTCAAGTACAAGTACCAAGTATTCATTAAAATGTACTTGCATTTTCAAGTAAATTAAAAAAGTACTTGAAGTACCACCCAAGTATTTTACTTGAAGTAAATCCAAGTACTTGAAGTAAAGCAAAGTACTTGAAGTAAAACAAAGTACTTGAAGTACACCAAAGTACTTGAAGTAAACCAAAGTACTTGAAGTACAACAAAGTACTTGAAGTAAACCAAAGTTCTTGAAGTACATAAAAGTACTTGAAGTAATTACAAGTACTTCAAGTAAAACAAATTATACTTGAGTAGTATTTTTGTGTAAGGAAGTTAGAGGGTTTATTCCTCAAAACGGGGTTTTCCAACAATTCCTAAAAGCTTTAAGGACTGAGCGCTACGTCATTGAAAAACAAGCAGGGTTGCTAAGTGTCCCGTTTTAAGTCGGGATCTTATGCATCCGATGTCCGAAATACACAGCAGGTTGGCACCCAAAACCTATTCTTGAGAAATATTTTAATTTCCCATCAACCCAAAATCAAGTCAGAACAACCTAACTTCAATTTTGATGTCGTTTCCATTTTATTAGTGGAAATTTTGTTTAAGTTGCCTATTAAAATACAGGGGTTTTCGTTTAAATTAAGGTAATAATGAACGCATTCACAATACGAAATAGTTGGGGAACCGCTCCATCAAACGTCGAATCGCACCAATAGAATATTCTTGAACTGTCACGGTTTTGACATTTTCGGGAGTGATTTGGAAACTGTTTCGTATCCTGAATGCGTTCGATAATAAAATTGTCATGAAAAATGGCTGTTAGTATTTATTATTAAATATAACAAATTGAGTATCAAAATAAAGGATTTTTTATAAGGATTGATTTCGAAAAAAGAACAAAAAGTCTAATTATCACTAATAGTTACACTTGTCTTGCTATTGGATCCAATCAAATGGGCGCTGTAATGCAATACAATAGAAACAGCAGCGGTTGCGCTTATTTCTTGTTTTAACTTGTTTGCACAATTAACTAAGACGTGTAAATTTGAGTACTTGGTTGATTTTTTACTTCAAGTATTTTTATTTACTTGAAGTACTTTCTTTACTTAAAGTACTTTTTTTACTTGAAGTATTTTTTTTTACTTCAAGTACATCGTAATACTTCAAGTACTTAAATAAATACTTCAAGTAATTTACTTGGTAAAATCAAGTAAAAATCCAAGTATCTTCATAAAAACTAATCAAGTACAAGTACAAGTAAGTTCTAATAAAAAGTACTTGAAGTAAAATACTTGAAGTACAAAAAAGTACTTGAAGTAAAATACTTGAAGTACAAAAAAGTACTTCAAGTAAAATTTTACTTGAAGTACTTCAAGTTTTGACAGCTCTGCTCACGGTACTCTGGTACTTAGGAGCATATATGTATATGTATATGTCCAGCATATATTATATATGTACATGTAAAATACTTCGTGAGCTGTCACAAAGATAAAAAGAAACTCTAGGAAAAAAATTTGAAAAAAAAATATGTTGTAGAGTATGGGTAATTTATAAAAAAAACCGTGATAGTGTCTCTTAAAGCATCTAACCCATGCTTATCCGGCTATACTCTTTAGATTTTGTTTTACCGAGTATGAATAAAAATATATCGCCAACAGTTGCTTCCTACCGAATCTAATACAAAACATAATAAAAAACGCTGTACCAGTATTCTCAGGCGTCAGATTGACGTAGAACCGCTTGGTAAAAAAATGTAATTATAATTACCAAGTATTAAGTAAGTACTTTTTTGGAACAATGAACC
>JAHBCN010021664.1:0-14019 GCA_019359885.1 Listronotus oregonensis | reverse complement strand
AAAACTATTTTTATGTCATGTTACGTATCCATAGATTACCAAAAAAATGTTTTTTTTTTTTTTTATTTTTTAACCCTGATGAAGAAAGCACCAAAGTCGAGCCTCTAAAAAAACGGTGACCTACTCTAGACAATTAATCTCTAGATTGGCTAGTCAGAAACCAAAAAAGTAATGGAAGAACGAAAGATTTTTTATTGTTAATTAATTAGTACATCATAGTAAATTACAAATTAAAATTGCAACAGGGTTTTAAAAATCGGTTTTATTATTTATTTATTATTTATTATTTATAAAACTGTTTTTTTCGGAAAAAAAAACGATTTTTTCCGTTTTTTTTTTCCAAAGGATCAGAAAAACACGAAAATATAAATAAATAAGAGATACAAAAAATTTTATATGACATAAAATAAAGCTGTTTATATTGTCTATATAAAAAGTTATATACATATTTTTTATGGGACACATATTAAAGGAGATATAAAGAAAAATGTGTTTTAGAGCAAATATATCAGTCCTAATAATAAATAAAAAAATAAATTAAAAAAATATAATTTACGTAATTTTTTGACATTTTTTGTAATAAATAGTTTATTTTATTTATTTTAATCTTAAATTATTTATAAAATTACAAATTAGAATTGCAACAGCGTTTTAAAAATTGGTTTTATTATTTATTTATTATTTATAAAACTGTTTTTTTTCGGAAAAAAAAACGATTTTTTCCTTTTTTTTTTCCAAAGGATCAGAAAAAACCGAAAATATAGAAAAATTCTGCTTTCGGTTATTATATTTTAATCTTCATTAACAAAATGTTTACAAAAGTGAATAAAACATAATTAACCGAAAAAGAATTTTTCTATATTTTCTGATCCTTTGAAAAAAAAAAGGGAAAAAATCTTTTTTTCCAAAAAAAAAAATTTTTATAAATAATAAATAATAAATAAATAATAAAACCGTTAAAAACCCTTTGAATTTTTAATTTTAATTTTATAAAAAAATTTAAGATTAAAATAAATAAAATTATTTATTACAAAAAAATTAAAATTCGTAAAATATTTTTTATTTATTTTTTTATTTAGATATTTGCTCTAAAAACTTTTTTTTTTTTATATCTCCTTTAATATTGCCCCCTAAAATATGTATATAACTTTTTTGATAATTAAACACTTTATTTTTTCTACTTTTTTTTTCTTTTAAGTTTTTAGATATTAACGATTATTTTTTTTAAATATGAACGTCAATATCCAAAATTTTAAAAATTTAAAAAAAAAAAATTTATGACATAAATTTGTATTTTTTAAGACCTTTAATTTAAGTTATATGACTTTTTTCTAAATGCAACATTTTTCAATTTTAAATAAAAAAACTAATTTTCTGAATTATTTTTAAAAAAAGAAAATTTTTGAAAAAATTTTTTAAACGTTAATATTTCAATAACAATAAAAGTTACAAAAAAATTTATATAAATAAATTATGTATTTTTAATGACCTTTATTTTAAGTTTATAATTTTTCTGTCTAAATGCAATACTTTTCAGTTAAAGTCAAAAATATAAATTTTCTTTTTTTTTAAGTATAATTTTAAAAGAAAATTACCAGAACCAACTCTATAACTAATTTAAAAATTTTATTACTTAAAATTTATTAAAATATATTTATGAAGTGCGTGGCGGGCCCACCTATTTAAAACATATATTAAAATTTTAAAAAATTTTTTTTTTTTATATATATTTAAAATACATCGGGACACCTTAAAAAAAGCTCAAAAAAAAAATTAAAAACTAAAAATTTAAAAAAATTAATAAACAATAAATTACTATATTTAAAAAAAAATTACTTTAAACAATAAAAATTTCAAACATTTCCTTTTTAAATTTTTTTTATTAAAAAATATTTTAAAAAAAAAAATGGGTTTTTTAATTTAAAAAAAAGAAAAAAACTTTTTTAAAAAAAAAACGATCAAAGGAAAAATTTATTTTTTTTTTTATTGTACTTATAACACAAAAACATTTTTTTTTGGGAATATTTTTAAATCCATTTTTTATAATTTTTTTAAAATTTTAATATATTTCCCAATGCCCTGGAGCGACAATTTTTCAAGAAGAAATTTTTAAAATTTTCATTAAGGCACATAGGAAACAAGTTGAGCACAACACAGCACAATGTTTAAGTCGCTATATGGAAAATACATTTTTCAATTGGAAAATGTTTTGTTTTAGTAAAAAAAATGGTTCTTCCTATTTAATTTTTTTTATTCATAGCATGATTAGTTTAAAAAAAAAGGATTTTTCAAATCTGAAAAAAAAAACAGAAAAAAAATTTTTTTTTTAAAAAAAAAACGTCAATTGGAAAATTCAGTTTTTTTATTGTACTTATACCCTTAAAATTTTTAGGAATTTGGTAATATTTTAAAAATTATTTTTTGTATGTTTTATATAAATTTCTAACCCTATTGCCAACCTGCCAATGTGATGCGACAATATTTTGCGAAGAAAGTTTTGATAGTAAAATTTTAAAGGGGGGTAACGAAAAAATTTTAATAAGTTTAAGGTGTGTTTATATGTTTTTTCATTTTTTTAAACATTAAGATTTCGTTTTTTAAAATTTTTTAAATTTTGTTTATGGGTGTTTTTCTTATTTTACAGTGTTTGATAATTTTTATTCACTTTTGTAAACATTTTGTTTAAAAATTAAAATATAATAATTGAAAGCAGAATTTTTTTATATTTTCGGTTTTTTCTGATCCTTTTGGAAAAAAAACAGTTTTCTTCCGAGGCGTTAAAACACTAAACATGATAAAAAATTAAGCCTACACGAACGGAAATTTTTTTTTTTGGGGTGAAAATGGGTGCTAAGTGGTAAAAAAACTACCCCTATTTAAACATATTTTAGATCTCAGAAAAAAATGCATAAAAATTTTTTTGTTAACACAGAATAGCACAAGAACAGCACAAAACAGCAAAAAAATTTGTTTTTGATTTTTCCAAAAAGCCAGTGCTAAGTATGAGGACATCCTATTTATTTGTTTGTAAACTATTATACATACTAAATCTGATTTTTATTTAAGTGATAAGCTTAAATTATTTGCGGATACACTAGAATTATTTATTTTGCTAATGATGTTTCTAAAATTTAAACCAATGACATCAAAAAAATGCGAAAATACAAAAATGACTTTATTATTATAAATTAACTTTTTTTAAATCTTTTTAGACAAGATAAATACATACATGAGCAAAGAACAAAAGGGGGGGGGGGCCCCCAAAAAAAAAGTTTAAAAAAAAAAGAAAAGATTCAAAAAAAAGCCTTTTTAAAAAAGTAAAAAGTTGGACCCAAACGGGGATTGAAAGAAAAAAATTCAGGTAAAAAATTTCAAAAGTACTTTTTTTTAAAAAAATCTGTGTTCCTTAAAAAATTAAAAGTTTTTAAAAAAAAAATTTAAAAGGGAGTTTTTTTAAAAATTATTTTTATAAAAAATCCCTGTCCTAAAATCCCCCCCCCCCCTTTTTAAAAAATGTTGAAGCTATTTTTAATTCTAACCCAATTTTTGATCTAAAGGAGCTATGACATCCGCCATACTGAAAAACACTTCCGTGACGTCATTCGTGCCAATTTCGGCCATGTTGGATTTTATGCCGGATAGTGGCATAGAATTGAGGAGGAAACGAAAAACTGCTTTTATACTGACGAGCAAAATTTGTTGCTTCACAATAATATGCATAAGTAAATGGTTTACAATTCTCAAAAATATATTTATTTAAATTATAAGGTTTAATATCTACCAGCACCTTAAACACATTTTTTTGCGGTGTCCATTTGTTGGGGGTAAATATAAAATCAAATGCAATTGTAGTATGCCCCATTTTCGTATATTTTTGTCTCGGAAAGGTATAGTTTAATATTTTTGTAGTGTAAACAGCTTGAGACTCGCTACCCCTAAATAACATTCTGTTTTTACAGAAAAACAATATACATTTCTATTCTAAACTGCAGCGACAATTAGAAGACCATTTTGTTTAAATTTACCTCTGCATGTTTCTTTAAATTTAAGACCAAGAATCGTTCTTTTATTTATTTAGCATAACATCTAACAGGCATCCATTTATAAGACATTTACCATTATATAGGGTGTCCCAGAAGTAATGGGACACAGAGCCACAGCAGATTCCTTAGGTCGAATTAATGCAATTAACGTAAACTTGCCTTATCCCAAAGTTGATAAAGATCGTTTCACGAGGGTTTGTACTTACGTCATCAATGACGTCATGACTTGGAAAAAAGGGTTGTCGTAGCTAATTCATATAAATTCAATGCTGTTCACATTTTTAATTAAAGTTAGGCAATATTGATGCAAGTACGTTTCAAAGCGCTCTTTAGAGCACGTTCAGAATTGTGTTCTAATAAAATTTTTAATTCATTATGATCCGATTGCACCAATAAAATTTTTAATTTTATTAAGGTAAAGCTAAGCTTAAATCAGAAATTCGATTGTACCAGCATTATCGGCGGATTCAAGATTTGCTTTATCTCAGCCTAAAAATATCTAGACTTAACGTTATTCTTATCTCAATTTTGTTAATTTTTTTGTTTTTCTCATGATGAAAGACCATCGAAATCCCCGATTTTTTAGAAAATGGGTGTTTTAGTCGGCATAATGGAACAAGTAATTATCAGAAAACAACATTAAGAATAAACAAATCTACTTACCTCTAAAACTGCAGTAAGTGGTAACAGGTTAATTCCTGCATCTCTCTCCTGTGTGAAATAGTCAATAAGGTTTAAATCATATTTTGTTCACCTTCTGAATACCGTCGAGACATTTTACACCATAAAAATACGAAAATGAAAATAAAATCTGACGTTACTTTTGACAAAACAATTTTTTTGACAAGTTTGAAAAATGACATAATTTCATAACCCATATTTAAGGATATTATTATTGTAGCTTTAAAAAATCAGCTGCTGAACGGCAGCCATTTTGATTTTAAGAAACGACCAACCTTTTTGACGTCATTAATT
This sequence comes from Listronotus oregonensis, assembly GCA_019359885.1. NCBI lineage: Eukaryota > Metazoa > Arthropoda > Insecta > Coleoptera > Curculionidae > Listronotus > Listronotus oregonensis. The sequence goes on along the minus strand of JAHBCN010021664.1, from coordinate 9,001 downwards.
TGTTTCAGTCTGTTTTTGACCTTTTTAATTTGTTAAAAAAGGTAAGGCAATTCATGACGAAAGTACAAACCCTCGTGAAACGAAGTTTAATAACGAAGATACAGTTTGTTAAACTTTTAATTTTGTTTTCGTTTTTTCGTAATATTTTCTTAACTAAATGGCATAGCGGTAAAAAATTGGGGATTTGGGGGTTCTTTGAGGCGAGAAATTTAAATTCGTCCATACTTTTGATGTTGCTGGTAGAGGGCGACAGCTACGGCCTACCCCACTTGTTTTAGATGGCATAACTTTTTAAGCTTAGTATATTGACCTGTTAATTAAAATAAAAGATACTATAATTCCCTCTGCGTCAGAAACGTATACCTTTTCAGGTCTCTAAGGGCAACTGTTTTCGAGATAAATGCATTTTAAAAGACCCCGCAATTTTCATATGGAAAATGGTTTTTGGCCAATTGTTTTTAAACTTTGCAAAATAATAGTTTTCAACCCGCTGATCAAATGTCTCCACAGACACAAAATCCAAAAACCCCTAACCCATCCAAAATCAGCCTTAAAGGACACTAGGGATTTGGAGACTTTTGAGGGTGATTTTGGGGGGGTTAGAGGGGTTTTTGGGTTTTGTACCCGTGAAGACATTTGATTAGCGTGTTAAAAACTATTACTTTGCAAAGTTTAAAACAATCAGCCGAAAACCATTTTTCATAGGAAAATTGGGAAGTCCTATAAAATGCATTTATCTGAAAAACAGTTGCTCCTGGAGCCCTAAATGAGGAATACGTTTTTGAGCCAGAGGGAATCATAGTAAGTTCTTTTTTAATTAACAGGTCAATTAACTAAGCTTGAAATTTTTTTTGCCATCTAAAACAAGTGGGGTAGGCCGTAGCTGGCGCCCTCTACCAGCAACATCAAAAGTATCGACAAATTTTAATTTCTTGTCTCAAAGAACCCTCAAATACCCATTCTTGTACCCCTATGTCATTTAGTTAAGAAATTATTACGAAAAAAGGAAGACAAAATTAAAAGTTTGACACCCTGTATCTTAGTTATTTTCAAAATTGGGATAAGGCAAGTTTACGTAAATTGCATTATTTTGACCTAAGGAATCTGCTGTTGCTCCTATGTTCCATTACTTTTGGGACACCCTGTATATAGCAATCATTGAGTAAACAAATAACAAACAACACCAAACAATGAATGAAATCCAACTTAACCCTAATTGACATTTAACACATTATTAAACAATAAAGCCCTAATTACTTTAGAATATTGTTCGGCACTTATTGCAAATGTATCCAGTTCATCAGAAAGTTGGTTATATTGGCTGTACACTGTGTAAATAGGCGATCTTCTTATTTGGTTGTTGGCAGCCCTCGCAAGAGGAAAAATAATTAGATCCCGTGTTCTTATTCAGTACTTGAAAGTACCGGAGTAGAAAAGATGTATAATCTTATATAACAACAAAGCATTATTATTATTATTATTATTATGTAAATAACCCAAAAAATCAATATCTAAACATTAACATCTCAACTTCAGTGAAAATTTCAGAAACAACGAGTCAGCAAGCGGAGGTTCACCACTTGGATTTAAGGAAATCTTTCATGAGTTATCGTTACAAGAAGGATTACACTCCATGGACGATATCCTGTCTGTCATTATTGATCCTGATGGCATGTCCTTTAATGATCTTAAGCCGATCTATAAGGAATTTCTCCTCAAATTGGCTGTTACGTTAACGAAAGACGAACTGTACCTGAAGAGTAAAAGTATAATGAGAAGGCAGAAAAGAAAATCAGTTAAAAGGTAACATATGTATTTTATTACTTATTAAAAAAGTTTCCCTATTGTAACAATCTCGTTTAAACCACAAAAGTTGTAAGAGTAATTAAGATAAAAAAATATTTCACTGAGTTCTCGTTAGGTTAATCACTTAAAAAGTTTTTAAAAAATGGTACTTCTTTGGTCCTAGTCCCGTGGTATAGCTAACTGAGTATAACTAACCTAATGACCCCTATGAACTTGCAGATCGCCCGAAACAAAAAAAAAAAAAAAAAGTCTAAAAAATTTTAAAAAATTAAAGAACCTATCTACATTTTAACAACGGTGGGCAGTCGGCTACCTTTGTCAAGTTGGATCCTGATAAAAAAATAGAATTTAAAGCTAAATTTTTAAGAAATTTTAGTTTAAAAAATTATGAAATTCTGATGAGCTTTTAATATTTGTGAAGCTTGGTTATAAATAACATATTAGTTTGCTTGACTGGTGTATTAATAAAGATAAAAAAAGTGTGTTGTTTTAATGGATTTTAAGTTTTCCGAAAATTACTTCAGCTTCAAGCAAAGGTAACTGTATATTATTTGAGTAAACACATATTGATGCTTTAAATTTATCTTTATTTAATAATATAAATGCACTTTTTTATTTCACGTTTTTTCTAAACAGGTTTGGTAAATCCTAAAAGCATTTTAGTTTATTATGTGGTTGTTATTGAATGCGTGTTGACGGATTCTTGATTTGTGAAATTTTGGGTTTCTAATTTATGTTTTTTGTTCTTTTATGCGTTTGGCTAATGGTCTGAAAGTTTTACCTATAAAAAATTTATAACATTCACAAGGGACCTTATAAAAATATTATTTTCCGTTTTCCGTTTATATTGTATGGTTTTGTTTTTGTTACTTTAGATCTAATGGTCTTTTGTGTTTTAAAGATAGTACGAATATTAAATTTATAACCTATTTGTTAAATTTTATTTTTTAAATCAGGAATATATGGTAAAAATAGATTTGTCAGGGAAAAAAATCAAATTATAATTATGTTATTAAATTAAGATAAGTGTGTAGCATCAATATCTGTTAATTTAAATAATACATGGTTACCTGTACTTGATGCTGAGGTAATTTTAGATAAACTCAATTAACATTAACACACCAGCAAACTAATATGTCATTCATGACAAAACGTGATAAATATTAAAAAGCTATCAGAATTTTCGAAATTTTTAAACCAATATTTCGGAACAAGCGAATCTCCTGAAACAAAAAAAGACCGAAAAAGTCGCAAAAAACCCAAGTTCGTGGAATGTCTGCTACCGTTTTTGACAAAAATTAAATATAAAAAGCAAAACTGATAATAAAATATTAATTTAATTTAAAATTGACTAAATTTCAATAAAAATTATAAATATTCTAAGACATGATTCTTAAGATTTTTAACATAATGGATTTTTTAATCCAAGATAACTCGCAATACTGCGAGGCATTTTACCTAAATTACTAATTTCAACGCTTTGGCTTGTACACTTTCCGTTTTTATAATATAAAAAAAAAACTTTTATTTTGACAGTTCTTAGGACGATGCGCCTCCCGGATCGCAAACAACAAATTTTCGGGGCTTGTTGGTTTTTGTACAAGGAATTGTATCCAGCAGAATATTGCCGTTGTCTTCGATATCATCGATGGTAATCTTCATTAGCTCTTCACGGCGACAAGCATTAGCTTATCCAAAGATGATGGCTTCTTTGGTCATTCAATATATGTTATCTGGAGAATTAAATATAATGTTTTTGGCATCTTTTTGGTCTTAAACCATGGATTTTTTCGGTTTGCATCCATCGTTGGGTCGCTTTAAGTTAAAGGTTAATTTATAATATTTACTGATGTCGATATCTTTCTCCAGTTTTATAAGAAGCTTTTTGATAATTTGTGGAAGTATGCTAATATTACCTTATCTTTAATGGTGAATACTTTCGTTTGGTCGCTCCATTCTTGACTTCTGCGGTACCAGGGTATTGTTCGCCTCTTTAACTGCATCAGTTATCTCCGTCGTAAGATCTCCAAAGTCTTCTAAGTTGTCAGTGCGGAAAAGTCACTTTGCGCAAGCGTTAGGAACAAAATTTGTCCTACAAGCGTCAGATAATACCAATATTAAAGCAATGATTATTTTTTAAATTATGTTTAATCTGAAAGAACTACTACAACATATTTATAAATGGGAATTATTTGTTGATAACATTTAAAACAAAAGAACAGTTATTAGCATATTGTAAATTAATTGCAGAACCTGTAATTTCATTTAGCGGGTGACTTATGGAAGCGCTTATTGTACGGCTTGATGAAGGTTGACTTAGCTCAGGAGGGGAGTTGTTCATGGTCAATATTTTATTCGACATATTCTTTTTCTGATTTGTGGATTCATCAATGTAGCTCTCAGCTACAGCCGTTGATTTCCAGCCCCCAAGTCGCTTGACATTGGTAATTCTTTCTCCAGAATCCGCTAACATAGTCGCAGAGGATCGACGAAAACTATGTCCAGTGTACTCTTCTGGATTTTTTAATTTTAGGTATGCAGCAATTTCTGAAGGCATTTTACCTATTGAATTTATTTCCACACATAGCGTACTGCATACTCCTTGTTTATACTGGACAAAAAACGTCAGTGTGGGTATGTGGTTTTCGCAAATTTGCATATTTACGGTACAATTGCAGATAAAGTCCGTTATTTGTTTCATCGGACACTACAAAGATTCTGGAAGTGTTATTTTTACTGTCAGGAATTTTCACCACTATCAAATTTTCATTATCCTGTATGTCATCAATCATTATTTTTGTAAGTTCATCTCTCCTACAAGCACCGGCTAATCCAAAAATTGTAGCAACTTTTATTAGAAGGTAAATATTATCAGGTGCTTCTTTCATGAATCTTGAAACTTCTTCTTTGCTGAAAGTTTTTGATTTTTTTGGTCGGTATCCCACGTTTTGGTGTTTAAGTAGTGATGTTAGCTTGAAATATGAACTTAAATCAAGGTTCGTTTTCACTTTGAGGACACATTTTAACATAGAGTACTTACTCCATAAAGTATTAGGTTTATATGTTTTTTTGCAAATCCGCAAAATAGGCCAAGAACACTTCTTCTTTAATACTTTTTGTCCCCTTGCTGGAGTACCAGTTTTCGAAATGACTATATTGATTCTCATATTTTTCACGAGATTTTGCTGGTAATAAATTCAAACTTACGGTATTTGCTGCATCCATTTGCTGCATAGAATCTGGTAACTCCTCATCGGAACTACTCATTTTAAATAATCATTTTTGTCGGATTTTTATTTAATTAAGAAAAGATACTATGACACCTTTTCATTAAAAATGCTTGTTTGTATTGAAATTCATTTGTGCAATTGCTTGTTCATAAAAACGAAGAAAAAATCTGACATGTGTTAAAATCACCAAGATTACATATTGTTGCTTGACTTGTCATAATCATTTATTATTATTATACAGGGTAATTAAAAAAACGTTTTTTTTTGTGTTTTAGTTGAAATATTGAAAATTACGAACAAACAAAAAAGAGAGTAAACTAAAACTTGCAATGGCTTCGTATATTGCATGAAATAGCCTACAATTACTAAAATACATATAAATGTTGCTTACCTGTAAGATTTTAGAGTAGTTTTACTTTTCCGCACGGCGTGCAGAAAAGTTCACGTTTCTGCACGCTCGTAGGAAAAACAAATTTTAATACGCAGATCTAGGTTTTCTCATTAAAAAATAGTAGGTATAGATAGTAGTTTAATATAAAGTAAAAAATAGTTTATCCTAAGTTATTAAAATAATGTGCTTTAAAGTAAAAATCGTGCGAAAAAGTATAAATTGTGCGAAAAAGTAGAAATTGTGCTAAAGAGTAAAAAATCCTGAGAAAAATTAAAATCATGCGGAAAAGTATAACTTAAAATTGTACAAAAACAAATGCGATAAAACCTTGTTTTATCTAATACAAATCTTATATTTTTATGTTAGTTGTATTGGTTTGCGTGGACATATAAATGTATCTTTGGCCTAATTGGTATATTTTAAAGTGCGCTACGTCAAGTACCGTTTCCACAGCTTGTTTACAACTCTATGACAATATACACACAAAAAGCTTGTTCTTTTTGCACACCGTCTTTTTTAAACTTATAGACTATTTTATGAAAACCAAACTCTATTTTCTAGAGCTGCTAGTATTAAAAGAACTCACCACAAGCTTGTATCTGGAAAATTTAAAAGACTGAAACATATTTTTCAAAAGAATATAAAACAGAAATCATCTAAGAAGCTATTGGACGACAACTCAAAACACATAATAGAAATAATACCTCAAGGCATACAAAATGAGCTGAAATTGCCGGAAAGTAGTATCAGTACTTCCTCGTATGATACCAGGCAATTTAGACCCAAGGAAGATGTAGTGAGTAAAAAGACAAGTTATAGGAAGAAAACACATGGTAAGTTTTTTGAAATTTTATTATTAATTAACAAGATTATTTTGTTTTCTTTTATATACAGGTATTTTAGTCGAGGCAATGAAGCACTAAAAAAGGTCAAAAGTTCGGAATTTTTTGCACTAAGACGGATCGGAGTGCGGTTCATTGCATTCGCTTCCAAAAATTTTTGTAAAAAATGTTTCTACTTTGTGACTTATTCAAACCGCAAATTGCATTGCTGCAGCCAAAAATGCATTAAAAAAATGCATTTTTATGCATTCCAAAAATGCATTTTTTTGAGACGCCGAGATTTAATAACTTTGTAAATATGAGTCAGAACTGGCCCAAATCAGGTTCATGGGGTTTTTGATGTCGCTGATCACGATTATGATGTTCAAATTGACCCACAGCCGACCTGGAGCCTAGGAACGCCGATGAACATCATCTCCGAGGAACTCTCCCAAAATTCACGCGGAAGAGGAGAGAAACTCGACGCCGGGGGTTTTTTGGGTCGCTGAATTCAAATATAGCATCGGCGAACATTCCCCGGACACCTGGTGCACCGGAACCTGGACTCGGACCTTATCTCCGAGGGTTTTCCTCACACAATCGAAAATCGTTATGGGCTTTTTTTGGGGCGTAAATTCAATTTCACGTCGGAAACGATCCCCTGAACATCGGTCACCGTAACTTAAAAGAAATTTTTAAAAATATGAAAAATATGAGAATAATTTTTAACCTATAATTTGATTTTGACAAATAAATACATTTAATAATAAAAATTTACAACTTTAAATTGACGGTCCACCAGGTGTTTTAAGGGTAATTTTCGACGTGAAATTTGGATTAAGCGCCCCAAAAACCCCATAACGATTTTCGGTTCGTCTTTTATGATTATGTGAGGAAAACCCTTGGAGACGAGGTCAGCGTCCAGGTTCCGGTCCACCAGGTGTTCAAGGAGTCGTTTTTGACGTGCAAAAAAAATCCATATCGATTTTCGGTCGTCTTTTTCGATTGTGTAAGGAAAACCATCGGAGATGAGGTCCACGTCCAGGTTCCGGTCCACCAGGTGTTCAGGAGCTCGTTTTCGACGTAGAATTCGGATTCAGCGCCACAAAAAAACCTTATAACGCTTTTCGGTTCGTCTTTTTCGATTGTGTGAGAAAAACCCTCAGAGGTGAGGTCCGCGTCCAGGTTCCGGTGCACCAGGTGTCCGGGGAGTGTTCGCCGATTCCATATTTGAATTCAGCGACCCTAAAAAACCCCGAGCGTCGAGTTTCTTTCCTTCCAAGCGTAAATTTGTGAAAAACTAATCTACTTTTGTAATGTAAAGACATAATTTTAAAGTATTAATTCTATAGAAAATTATTAGAAAATTTTTTAAACATAAAGTAATTGTAATATGATGAATTCTTTTAAATATATATTTTTTTTGATATAAAATTACTGACACCAAAGAAAAAATTATTTTATTTTATTACGAAATAAAAATAAAATAATAATTATATTAAGAATAGATAAAAAACGATAAATAAATAAAATTTGGTTATTGTCTAGAAATTTGATATACATTTTTTTTCGGCAACGTTTCGTTTTCGAGATATTCATTATCAAAGTTAAAAAACCAAACTAACCTCATTTTCACTATATTTCACCTTCTTTTTGCTCTCAATTTATTATTTTTACACTAAATTGGCACCTAATATTTTATAAGCACCTTTTAAAAACTATTTTTACGTTTATTTTACACTTTTTTCCATTAAATTGCAATCTTCATTTTTGAACGGGCGACCATGTTTGCTAAATAATTTCTCAGTGTATATGGTTGCGGCGTTTGAAAATGAAGGTTGCAATTAAATGGTAAAAAGGTATAAAATTATTATAAAAACAGGTTTTAAAAAGGTATTTACAAAATATTGTGTGCCAATTTACAATAAAAATCAATAATAGGAGGAATAGTGTAAATGCGGTTGGTTTGATTTTCAACTCTGATGATGAATATCTCGAAAACGAAACGTCGTCATTTTTATTTTCAGATTTGTGATCAGCGCCCAAAAAAACCCTGTATACCAAATTTGGTCAAAATCTTAGTAAAGGCAATTTTCGAGACGATTACCTTACTTTTCTTTTATATACTTTTATTGTATTATAATATAATTAGTGTCAGGAAAAATATTTTTCCTGACACTAATTAGCTAACTTTTAGTTACTCTCTCTTAAAATTAAACTAATGTTTTAGGGGAATTTGGTAAAAGTCGAAGACGTGATAGAACGAGTACCAGTGAAGAGTCCGATTTTTTCTCCTTAAAGCGACAAAATAAGTACAAAGCACAAAACATGAATTTACTGGCAGGAAATCAAAATAGAAACTCTTCTTCAGGTATGTTTTTATATCGAAATTAACCAACATACCAATGGTATTTGAAAATGAGAGAGTCCTAATTTTTAGGTTATGTATCATGCTCAGAATGTTCTTACGATTCCGATACTTGTACTTGTGTGTCAGCTGACAAGTGTTACTGTAGCTTGGGACAAAGAAGCTTTGAACCAAGCAGACGAGGAAGTGGTCGTAAGTAAAATGTCAAACTATTATACCATTTTTTTAGGATGATTATTAAAATATAAAGAATAACTTAACTTTCTAATTATAAAATAACCTTGCAATTTATTCTTATTTTTAAAATAAATATTATTCCACTCATTAAAACTTCTATACAAGGTAATCCAGAACTTATTTCCAAACATGCTACCAGAAGTACAGT
>JAHBCN010021663.1:0-13921 GCA_019359885.1 Listronotus oregonensis | reverse complement strand
ACCCTGGCGGGGCTTAACATTTGCGCCCCCCTCGCCACCTACCGGGGTATTTGGGGAGTATGAAATACCAACCAACGAAAACGCGGAGTCCGAGGATTTTTTCCGGAAATTTTTGAAAATTAAACTGCAAAGTTGTAGGTTTAAAAATTTTTGATTCGAGAATTTTGTTTCTTTAAAATGCCAATTTTGTGGTGGAATTTGTGTCAAATTCTATATTTTCTGTATATGGGAATATTAACCTATTATTTAAAAGAAACCTGATTTATATAAAACAGCTGTTTGTATCTGACTAAAAGAAGTGGAATGTAAATTAAATATACATCCTTATTTGCGGATGATTAAACTTAGAATAAATTTTCTCAACAATAAAATCGTAGTTACAAAAATATTGTGCATAGCAAGCCTACTAAAACGTAAACTTTATACTTTAATAAATTAAATGATATGCAACAAAATATTCGATTAAAAACTTATATTACATGTATTTATATAAACTATTTGAAATCTTTGCTATGAAGCCTGTAGAAAAAATTAATTATATATATATATATATATATATATATATATATATATATATATATATATATATATATATATATATATATATATATATATATATATATATATATATATATATATATATATATATATCGAAGGAAATCTGCACGGGCCAGTTTTAGATTTGATTCCGACGAGATAAGAAGTTGACAAACAGTTAAAGGTTCAGTTCGCGCCGCGTTTTCGTGGTTGGTGGTCGATAACGTTAGGCTTACGAATCATACTAACCTCTATTTGTGTTAACCCTTTCCTGGTGAGTCTAAAATACAATTTCTTTAATAGATACCTATATTTAACAACATTTAATTAATATTTCGAGCGATGGATGATCCCGATGATCCCCACGACCCTGGGGGAGGGAATTTTGGGGAATGGACAAATAATGACATCAATACAATAATCGGCATTGAACCTAAAAAAAATGACGCAAAAAAAGCTAAAGAATTTAACGCGGAGAAAAAAAGTCTAAGCCAAAAAAATTGGAATAAAACAGTTGAAAACGATCGCAATTTAGACGTTTTAAATAGAAATACCCAAAATTATACTTACCAAAAAGATTTAAATCATAAGTTTTATAGGCCTAATGACATAGGACCTTTCATTGTTTACGTAGAATCCACCGAGAAATCGGGCAATAATATAGGTAGATTTAATCATCTAAAAATTGCGAAAGAAATCTTCAATCTTAACATAAACAATATCAAAAATTACGAAATTAAAGGTACAAACCGCATTAGCGTGGAATTTTATAACTTTGATGCAGCAAACAACTTTGTCCAAAATAAACCTCTATCTGATAAAGGCTATAACCTCTTTATTCCTCTTAATTTAGTATCGTGCAAAGGAATAGTTAGAAAAGTAGACACTAGCATTACGGTTGATGAAATTAAAGCAGTTTCTTCGGCTTCCACTAGAATATCAAACATTATTAGACTTAATCGCAAGGTCCTAACGGGCCAGGGTAGGGAACCTGAATATATTCCAACAAACACTCTTCTACTGACATTTGAAGGAACCATCTTACCAAGATTTGTTAACATTTACGGACTCAATTTACCTGTAGTACCATATGTTGCCCCCGTGACGCTATGTTTTAATTGTCTAAGATATGGCCATACCAAAAAACTTTGTAAAGCAAAAAAAAGATGCTTTAATTGCGGTGAAGAAGGAGAGCATGAACTGGAAACTTCTGTGGAATCTAACATAAAACGTTACGAATGCCGTATTAAATGCATACATTGCAAAAGTGAGGAACATAAAACCTCTTTCAAGAATTGCCCGGAATACGAACGTCAAAAAAATATAAAAAACCTAATGGCATTTGAAAATATTTCTTTTTATGATGCTAATAAACTATGTAAAAAAACCTATGTAAAAAATAACTCTTTTGTTGCTCACTCGTCGGACTTTCCCAGGATGCCAAACAATAAATCTAATGTAAATAGTTCGAACAATGATAATATTAGAATATCTGAAAGAAAAATGATAGAAAATACTTCAAGACAAAAAAGATCTTATCAGCAAGTAACAATGGAACCACCAAAAAAAAAAAAAACCTATTCCACCCAATTTCGACAAAAGAGCACATGATGATGCTTTGTACTTCCCTAACTCTCGGCCGCCAAGAAATCCTCATTTCCAAAATACCCAGTCGCAAAATGAACCAGGACCATCTTCAGAATTTTTATCCCAATTAAATTCAACCACTTCTCAAAATAATTTGCAGCCTTTTAGTGCCCCACAAAAATATTCACAAATTCCTTACACAAATAATGTCGTGGAAAAGATATGTTACGAAATATCCAATATATCTGAGGCTGATAAAGCCTTAGTTAGAAAATTTATTTTGACTACTGAATGTCTGTTACCCCAAATGGACATTGATGCTCCAATCCAATAATTCAATTCATTTCCCTCTCTCCAACAAGCATGGCAGATCCAAAGCAATTTAAGATTCTACAATGGAATATCAGAAGTGTTAAAACTAATAGAGGGGATTTAATTAGCCTGATTAGAAAATTCCAACCTAACATAATTCTACTAAATGAAACATGGTTGAAGCCGAACCACTCCTTCTTTATAAAATCATACAAAGTAATCAGGCAGGACAGAGATGACGGATATGGGGGAATTGCTACATGTGTAAGAAACAATATTAAATATCATATCATTCGTAACATCTACGATCCTGAACACTATCACCTCATTATAATTAAAGTTGGTAAATTAAACATTGTAAACATATATTCGACCCCGCAAAATAATCTGGCCAAGGATGACCTCTGTAGGATCTTTAGTGATTTGGAGGGGCCCTGTATATTGATGGGAGATTTAAACGCTCTACACTCAACTTGGGGATGCACAACCTCCAATGGAAGTGGAAGAGCGCTGGTAGAGTTTTTAGACGAAAACGACTTTGTCCTAGCAAGCAACGGAACTTCTACAAGATTCGCTCCTTATAACACCTCATCCAACCCGCTGGATATTGCCATCGTTGATCCCACCTTGATCTCTTCAACCTCATGGAAAGTAATCCAGGACTGTGGAAATAGTGATCACTTCCCTACCATCTGTGAATTAAATCCTAATAATTCTTCAGAATCTTTCTGTTCTACCTACAAAGTTAGAAACTTTGCGAGAGCAGACTGGACCTATTTTCACGACAAAATGATAATAGACCTTATAAACATCGAACCAAACCCTCCCTATAAAGTTCTGGAAAAAATTGTAGACTCTGCTGCTGCGGAATCAATACCGGACAAGTTGGCCAACATTACATTTCGTCTTGGTAACCCATGGTGGGACCCCGACTGCACCCTAATGATTAAAAGAAGAAAACATGCTATCAAGGAATTTAGGTTAAACCCAAGTATGGAAAATTACATAGAGGCTAAACGCATCATAGCAGCCACAAAAAGATACCTAAAAAATAAAAAGAGAAAAAAATTTATAGAATTTTGCTCCACCCTTAACAGAAACTCAAACCAGTCGTACGTTTGGAATAAAATAAAAAAGTTTTCAGGCCACAATATAAATTCTAACAACCCTCCTATTAACGATTCTCCACGTATCAGTATATTGGAGAAAATGGTGACAAATGACAACAGTCCGGAGGTCTCTAAAGTCCAGAACCCTCCGGATGTCGAATTGTTTACCATAGAGAAACTAGATATGGCCTTTTAGGAAAAAAAACTCAGCCCCAGGTCTGGATGATGTGTCTTACACCATGATTCAGAAATTCCCCCGTAAAGCCCTTGAAATACTTCTAAACATTTATAATAGATGCTTGTTGGGAGAACCACTTCCGTTGGATTGGAAAAAATATAACATAATATGCATACTAAAACCTAACAAAGATCCAAAATTGCCTGAGAGCTATAGAGCCATCGTATTATCTTCTGTTTACATTAAACTACTAGAGATCCTTATTAAGAATAGAATTGAATGGCAACTGGAGAATGGTGTCCGTTTTAACTGGTACCAAACGGGTTTTAGAAAAGGCTTGGGGACTCATGTACATATGGCATTCAGTAGGGAACAGAGAATATTAGCTGTTTTCCTGGATATCAAATCAGCTTATGATCATGTCCTAATAGATCGACTTTACTCTAAATTGATCAACCTGCAGATTCCCCCAGAACTAGCTAACCTGATCTATCAGATCCTACTAGATAGAAGGCTATACAGTAGAAATAACGATGGAAAACTACTGGGCCCAACAGTGGTAAACTCGGGATTACCTCAAGGTTCCCCCCTCAGTACCATTCTTTTTAATATCTATATGAAAGATATATATGATGTACTCCCAAAGATGTGAGGCTTATTGGATATGCCGACGATCTAGTGGTTTATACTGAGGGCAAAGACTTCAAAACCATGTATAATAAGATTCAAATAACTATCCATAACATCAAGAAATGGTTACATGACACCGGCCTGTCCCTTTCATTGGATAAATGTGAAGCAATGTTATTCACAAAAGACACCAAACCCCAGAAACTTACCCCATTTCTTATAGAAGAATCATCAATAACTTTCAGGAACGACATTAAATACCTAGGTCTAATTATGAACAGGAATATTAAATGGACCAGACATATTGATCTGATGGTTGAAAGAGCTCGTAAGGGCATCAATATTATTAAATGCTTCTGTAGGGTTTGGTGGGGAGCCGACCCTCAAACTTTGCACCTGGCATTTAATGGCCTGGTTAAGTCCCATCTGGACTACGGATGTATTTTCATTAAACCATGCTCCAAAAAAAATTTAGATAAAGTTAACTCCATATTTTTTCAAGGTCTTAGAGTAGTCTTAGGATGTATGCAATCCACGCCCACTAATGCCCTATTGGCTGAGGCTGGAGAACTTGATTTAGAACATAGACGTAAATGGCTAGCGGTCAAATTTATAGCCAAGATTGTGTGCATTTCGAATCTTATCTCCATCTTGTGGAATCTTAGAAAAGAACTTTCAAAAAGCTCTGGTTTTTGGAAAAACAGAGACTCTCCATACTTAATTCAGGCTCTAAATTACTTTCTACCTTTTTACAACAAATTATACAAAGCCGAAAAATTGCCTATTTTTGAAATAGAAAGAGAAGCCCAAATAAGAGAAATTAAAACAGTGGACCTACAGTTAAAGAAGTATGATATGGGTATTGAAAAACAATTCTTACTTGCTACTGCAGATCTCAAACAACGTTTTGTTTTCGCCTACTCAGATGCATCCAAAAACTCTACAAGAACAGGGTATGGAATTCATATCCCCGAGTTGAAATACAATTTCTCAGCTCGTTTACCTAGAGAAATCTGCATATGCACAGCAGAAATTTTAGGAATTTGTGAAGCAGCCAGGACCCTTCTACAGAAAAACATAAATAATGCCATCATATGCACGGACTCTCAGAGTGCAATTTTAAAGTTAAGTAAGACCAAAATGGAATCCTCTAATGATTATCTATGCCTAGTCACGAAGAGATTGCTGTTGGAAGCCAACGACAATGGCAACAATATTATGTAGCCTGGATCCCGGACATTCCGGCATCCAGGGAAATGAAACTGCTGATAAATTGGCTAATATTGTTAGAGACCTCAACATCCCCAAAACTTTGGATATAGATAAAAAAGAAGTGCTACCTTTAATCAAAGAAAAAATATACGAGGAATACAATAAACGATGGAAAGAGTCACTTAAAATAAAAGGAAAATGGTATTCGGAAATTAACAATGATACTCCCATAAATAGATGGTTCTGCAGATTTGGCTATATTGACAAAAGACATATTTCTACCATAATTAGGATGAGAACAGGTCATTGCCTGTGTAAGTGTCATTTACATAGAATTGGCATTAAAAATGATCCACTGTGTGAATGTGGCCAGGTCGAAAACTTGGATCATATATTTTTTGAGTGTCCAATTAATAAAGTCCCCAATCTCAATATGTATGAAGAATTTAGAAAAACGGGATTATCCACTCCTCTTAATATTAAAACTGTACTGGCAAAGATTAATTTTAAGTCAATTAAATTAATTAATAAATTTCTAAGAATCAATATGATTAATCTATAAATTTCTGTTTTAGCAAAAGCTCATCTGTCACCATCCTATTCCTATCCGACGCAGCTTCTGTGTGTGAGCTCCTCCGCTGCGCGGGAGCGAGAAGAGTTTTATCCAATGTTGTGATGTGTTTACTAACCCCCTGCCAATTATTCTGATTTTGTTTTGTAATTGATCAGTTATTTTACAGAATTCAAGCAACCAACCCAAATTTAAGGTTTTTCTCTGTTTGACCTCCGACCAGTGAGCGCGTGCGATTGGACGCTACATAGCTTCTCCGGGAAAGGCGGTGAGAGGAGCCGAATCAATCGTGCTTAACACTCGGGGACCAAGAAGAGATTCCTCCCGCCAGTTAGTAGTGCCGTAATAGTGTAGTATCGAAGTCCGGAGCGATTCCTAAACCTTTCTCTTTAGAATCACACGTGGGGACGTTGACCAGGAGGCGGTCGTAGAGTACATACTCGTGAGGACAGAGAAAGACTCTGATAGAAACTGGTTATACCTGGATTTTGGGACTACATTTTGCTGCATCTAATTGTGCATTGCTAATCAATTAGATAGTCCACTGACTTCTCAGTGGCCATGTGATGGTTCCGAGCCAGACAAACACATGGCCACCCCTAATGAGCTGGCAAATGGGACCGTAAAGGACCAGAGCCAAAAAACAAATAACCAACCAACCAACAGTTAAAGGTTAAACAGTTGTCATTATTAGGTTACGTTAAAGTGTTACCATAGAAACGTTTGTAAACCAGATATCCAATAAAAAAGTGTAAAACCAGGATCCGTGTTTTTATACGGGTATTGCGTAGACTTCCGGCCATTTGCTGAAGTAATCCATCGCTACCAGAATATAGAGATTTCCAGATTTACTTATTGAAAATGGTCCTGCTATGTCTATGGCAATTCTTTCAAAAGGTTTTACTGGCTGGGAAGTCGTGCCGATGTCAAAGACTGGTGCAGAATGTGTAAGGACTGCGCCTCCAGCAAGGGACCTAAGACACGAAGCCATGGCAAGATGAAGCAATACAATGTAGGAGCACCTTTTGAAAGAATTGCCATAGACATAGCAGGATCATTTCCAATAAGTAAATCTGGAAATCGCTATAATCTGGTAGCGATGGATTACTTCAGCAAATGGCCGGAAGTCTACGCAATACCAAATCAAGAAGCTACCACTATTGCCGACGTATTATTTCAACAATGGATTTGCCGATATGGAGTTCCAAGAGAAATACATACTGATCAAGGTAGAAACTTTGAATCTGATCTCTTCAAGAACCTCTGTAATCTCCTGGGAATCCATAAAACCAGAACCACACCCCTTCATCCCCAGTCAGATGGAATGGTCGAAAGATTTAACAGAACTCTTGATAACTACCTGAAAATTAAAGTAAATGACCAACAAAGTAACTGGGACAACTGTATACAGCCGTTTTTACTGGCCTATCGCTCCGCAGTTCACGAAACCACTGGAACGTCACCTGCAAAAGTCATTTTTGGAGCGGAGTTATGCCTTCCAGTTGACTTACTTACTGGACGACCTTCTACCAATGAAAAACAGTAGAAGATTATGTAAGTCAACTTAGTAAACAGCTACAAGAAATACACGAAGGGGTTCGCAATAAGCTACAAAAAGAAAGTGACCGTATGAAGTCCCGCTATGACTTAAAAGCTAATCATCAGGGATTTTATGTCGGTGAAAAAGTTTGGTTATATAATCCAAAAAGAATCAAGGGGCGTTCACCGAAACTGCAGAAATCATGGGAAGGACCTATAAAGTAGTGACCCGGTTAATGATCTGGTGTACCGAATTCAGAAGAGCCCCAGGCAAAGATAAAAAGTTTGTTTTGATTTGATTTGATTGGTTTGATCAACTGGCTGAATATCATTTGGACGTTAGTTGAACGGCTGTTTATTTAAAGAGGCTGGCTGTTAATTAAGCGGCTAATTGCTAGTTGGTTGCGACATATATATATATATATATATATATATATATATATATATATATATATATATATATATATTTTAAATATATATATATATATATATATATAAAAAAAAAAAAAAAAACCAGCTTCTTGCTCCTTTTAAATCTATTTTATTGCCCTTTTTATTTAAAAATACATTACCAAACTTGATTGTTTTATTTCAACTATGGTCTAAATATTATAGGGTATTAGGTTGGGAGAATTAAAAAAAGAATCTACTAATAATTAACTTTATTTAAATTATAAATTCATGTACATGTGATTTAATCAATAATATTTCTGAAGCATCTAAACATAAAATGGGTTCTTTGTGATCACTGATAGTCATATCACGACATTCCTCTTCAAACCAATTCCTAACAAAGATAAAATTTTGCTAAAATCTGACTTAACAACTGCTTATTTATTAAAATAACTTGGGAAGGTATTATAGTCACGTATAGATGGTGTCTACTCTAGGTGTTCTAACCTTCGAGCATATATAGCCTGGAGGGATAGATGCGATGTGCTTTTCTAACCTTCGAGCATATATGTACCGGGAGGATATGAAGCGATGTGCTGAAAACGTGGAGTATTAGAAGAAAGCATAATGCCGTTGCTCTCTCTCACAACACACCTGATTACCATAGAACAGGTATACATACTTAAAGTTTCTAATTATTAAATATATATAAATATATTTTGTCTTTTTATTAGGTTTAAAATAATAAAGCCCATCCCAAGATTAATTAAGTACTTTTGCTATGTGTAACCTTAAAATTCTCCCTTCTTGAAATGGATTAGCAACAAATGGCAACATACACTTATTAGACATTTATATATTAAACAGTTACACCAAAATTTACAATAATTTATTGCTCATTTTTAGTAAAAAGCACTTCAAATGAATCCAGTTTTGTACCTTGTAAAAATATATATATAATGTATAACTGGTTGTGTAATTTACAATAAATAAAACACATGTTGTGGAAAAAATAATAAAGTGAATCGGTTGCGAACGAATCTTTTCAAGTGATTGATTCAAGTGAATCGATTCAGTAAAAAGATTATTGTTAATTTTGATTAAAAGATACGATACCTTTAATATTGTAAAGTTGTGTCGTTTAGAATATAGGTTTAATTAAACTCCAGGCGAGACTAATATGTAATAGAGGCTTAAAAAAGTTCAAGGTCGAAAAGCAAAAGAGTGGAAGGAGCATGCATGCGCAGTTATTATCAAGGTCAAGTAAACGAAGAGTGGGAGGGGCACGCATCAAATACACTAAAATTTACATTTTGTTGCAGAATAAATACTATGTGAGAAATAAACTAATTATTAATTAATATATTCATTTAATATATAAGTGTGGGCAAAGCTTTATAGATTTACACACACACACACACATATATATATTATTGTAAACCTAGTTGCCTATAGGCCAGGCCTTAGTTCATTATTGATTTTTTCCCATCTAGTGTCCTCTATGTATATTTTTAAAAGGATTTTGTCAAATAAATGTATGCTAATTTATCAATTTGTGTCTTGTTATTACGCCTATAATAATAAAAACCCATGTCAAGATTAAGTAAGTACATTTCCTATATGTAAATAAAGTATTCTGGTTTTATAGTGTAAAAATCTATGTTCTAGGGTGCTTTAGAATGTAATAATAGAAACTCGACTAAAGTTTCGATAACCGTTACTTATCTAATACCAAAAATATATGACAGAAAAAGCACATATTTGCAAAGATCCAAGCAAGCAAACATCTAATAAATATACAGTTATGATTTTTATTTATTTATTGGAAACAAAAAAGCAAAGGTAGGATAGTAAATGAACTAAAAAATGAATTTTAGTTATATTTCTTGTTTCTAATTTTTTAGGTCCCCAGTGCCTATTTGCATAAAACTTACAGTAAACCTATATCTTTATGGGTGAATTTTCTCTCGAAGGCCAAAACAAACCATTCTTTAAGCTGTATTATGGCACATGAAAAAGAAACCCCTTAACAAGTGGACAACTAACTTTATTATTATTTAAGACGTGAAAAAAGTGTATATAATTTTAAGTGAATTACCACCGTGCGGAAAAAACTGGGACGACAAAAGCGCTTTCTTTCCAAGCAGCTACAAGCCAGTATTGACTGCTTTATAATAAACTTTATTAAGCTGTCCCAGTTAATTTTACACGAGATGGTACATTAGTGTTACGTTGCTTAATACGATAGAGGGTAATTTTTTACTCTGCCACAGATTTTCATGAATTTTGCCATATATATTATTGTAAACCTAGTTGCCTATAGGCCAGGCCTTAGTTCATTATTGATTTTTTTCCCATCTAGTGCCCTCTATGTGTTGTAGTATAGCCAATTCCACCTTTTTAAAAAGATGAAAGCCATAACTTAAATACGTAGTTTTCTGTATTACCATTTACAGGTTTCTGTAATGCATTATTCTAGTTTAATTTAGATGTAAATGTGCCTTTTGATTTTTGGGTTATTAAACCTACGAAGAGTTGAGGTTATGTACTAAAAACCATGATGTATGAGTATGGCATTTTGTTGTGAGCGGAGAAATAAAACTTCATTTATACTTGCAAAACGTGTTTAATTCTATGCACTAGTAGTTTCCACTTAGTAAGAGAAGTCAAGACTATGTATATTTTTAAAAGGATTTTGTCAAATAAATGTATGCTAATTTATCAATTTGTGTCTTTTTATTACGCCTATAATAATAAAAACCCATGTCAAGATAAATTAAGTACATTTCCTATATGTAAATAAAGTATTCTGGTTTTATAGTGTAAAAATCTATGTTCTAGGGTGCTTTAGAATGTAATAATAGAAATCTGACTAAAGTTACGTAAAACAAATACACTAAAATTTACATTTTTTTGCAGAATAAATACTATGTGAGAAATAAACTAATTATTAATTAATATATTCATTTAATATATACGCGTGGGCAAAGCTTTATAGATTTACACACACACACACACACATATATATTATTGTAAAAAACAAAGAAACAAATTATATATAACCTTATTGACACCAACGTCTGGTTAAACATCGCAAACAGAAATACACTTATTTATATGATGCACCCCCCATCACAATACCCCCACACCAGACCCAAGGCCAAATTTTATAAATTGAAGAGTGGGAAAGGCACGCTTGCTTAACAAAGTTCAAGGTCGAAAAGCAAAAGAGTGGAAGGGGCACGCATGCGCAGTTATTATCAAGGTCAAGTAGACGAAGAGTGGGAGGGGCACGCATGCGCAGTAACGCTCAAGGTCACAAGACAAAGAGTGGATGACGCGCATGCGCAGAAGGAGGAGTGGGGGGGTGCATGGGAAGGAGTGGGGGATGCAGTCAGTATATTTCCCCTCTACTAATGTTATATAGTAAAGTTATTTTCAATTAAAAGTTATATTCAAATGTGCAATTACAGCTATTTAGCATAAAAATTTGGGATTGGTGATTATTTACTAATAATTTCGTATTAATTCTGGCTTGATACAATTTAACGTAATCTAGGAAGCACTGACATGAAATATTTGACACTGTGTGTCAGAGTGAGTTCGTATTTGTAAAATTACTGAAAAATAGCAAATTTACTATATCGTGAAGAAAAAATAGAAAAATTATTAGTAAATAATCACCAATTATAAATTTTTATAGCTGTAATTGCATATTTGAATATAACTTTTAATTTAAAGTTATTTACTTTATAACATTCTTCTGTATTGTAAAAAATAAAGTTAATATCTAATGGTTGCATTTTAAGTTTTTGGACCATGCAGAACTTTTTATAAACAATATCTTTTTTCGTAAACTTATTAAAAAAAAAGTTTTCCATATAGTTCCAACTTAAGTAGACAGACTGTATATTAAAAATAATTAAATTAAGTATTTGGGGTTAAAAATTTGTTATTAAATTGTTCTGTTGTAATTTATTTATTTGATTAAATTTAGTCAATAAAAAATAATAATAATATGACTACCGCACTGACAACTGATGAAAAAATATTTTTTTCAGGCCGATTTTGCGCCCTCCAAATAGCTGCGCCCTTGGCGGCGCCCATCTCCCACCCCTAAATACGGCCCTGGGTGCAGAACTTTTTTCCCCCAGCAGGGAATACATACCTTCGCTCGGCTTACTGTTCGTAGTATAATTGGGGAAAATAAAAGCCGCTTTGCTAACCAGAACTAACCATGACCGACTAGAACTTAGGGCTTTTGAATTTATCTAAATTATTTGTAGAAGTTATAAACAAAATATTAACAACGTATTGAAAAAACCCGGGGAATACATAATTACACTTTTAAAAAAATCACTTCTAGTATATCAAAAATTATAAAAAATTTGTTTATATTAGTAAACAGATGACGCGCCTATTTAAGGTTATAAACTTTATATTTCCCGCCCAATATGCTTGCCGACGAACGAAGAGAGCCGACGCGACGCGCCGAGGTATGTATTCCTACATTTATGCCTTCCTAAACACAACACGGGGATTTATGGTTAAAAAGAAAAGGGGATATAAATAATTCTCACTTCTCATTGGTTAAAAAAAAATCGACGTTTTGCCATCTAGAAATTTACTACCAATTTACTGGCAATGATATAATTGTCAAATGTCACTTTTTCCAGTATCCCCATAAGAAGTTGGCCAGGCAGTTCCTTTTTGACCTCCGATCAGTGAAGTGCTCGCGATAAAAAAACTACATAGTTTTTTTTCCGGGAAGGCGGCTAAAGGTGCTGTATCAACAGCTTTTGCCATCGGGGATCAAGGAGAAACTCAAGCCAAACGATGGAGTCCTTCTTCTGGGGCTAAGCGCTGTGAACGAAGATTCCTATACTTGTTCCGTTCTGCGGGCCCCACGCACGAGGTATTTTCCTAATGGCGGAAGATGGTTGCGCGCTCAGCAGGGAGGGGCAGTACTGACAGAAAACGGTTATGCGTGATAACAGAAGCAGTCTCTGGTCGGATGGCCATTGTTTGTGCCCTGTATCGATAATTTTTTGTCAAGAATTTAAGTTTTGAAAAGTTCGGAATTTCTGGGGGTTACAGAACCCGCCTATCCAGAAGTTCCATCTACAAAGCCTGGGAAAGCTCACGTTGATAACAACGTGTGTCTGGAAAGGGGAGACCTGGCTGAACGTTCACCGACGGAGGCCAAGAAAAGTGAAAGCAAAGCAAGTTGGCCAGGCGTGTTTACTACTGGATACTGCTTAGGGATGTGCGATACGATACGATATATTAGAGTAACGATATTTTCGCTTTCGATAACCGATATTTTGTATCGATATTTTAATGACGATACATTCATGGTATTGATACATATCCTTTAGTATCGAAACAACATGCGATCCACCCTAATGTAACCCTAAGAAAGTTGTGGCGGCCCTAGTTATTATCAAAGCAAATAGAGTTTGCGGCAATTTGTAGGTCGCAGTATTGATAGCAAAACAAATAGTTCCCTGTAAAGGTTCAATTCGATTTCTATTAATTCTAGCTATTTAGGGAATTTAGCTATTGATTCAGCTATTTGGGGAATTCGGTTAATCCTCAAAATAAAATTATAGAAAAGTGCCGGGAAGCCTGGATCGTAAATGTATCGATACCCAAAGTATTGATTTTTTTAACAACGATATTTAACTGTATCGATATTATTTTTATGATACGGAGCGATACCAAATATCGACACTTTTAAGAGTATCGCACATCCCTAATATTGCTCTGTTTATGGCGCTGCTGCAAGGGTTTCCGCTCCCTTCCGCAGACGTTGTTGTAACGTGAGCTTTCCCAGTTTTTTGGGGGAAATTG
>JAHBCN010021662.1:0-13975 GCA_019359885.1 Listronotus oregonensis | reverse complement strand
TTTTTTTTACCCTTCTTTTTAAAGTTTTTTCCCAAAACCCTGCAAAAAACGATTGTACGGCCATAGCAATTTTTAGTCAAATACACGACAGGTGACAGTGTATTCCATTTTTCCCCTTTTTTTGACCCCCAAAAATAAAACCCTTTAAATATAAAGAAAGGGGTTCAAACTTCGTCGTTTTTGAACTGATATAAAATCGTGTAATATCGACAGTTACGCGTTTAATTGATTCTAAGTCCGGCACTGGCCCTGCTTTTTAAATACGCATGCTAAATGACACTATCGTTTGTTTGCCATAAATGCGATTAGCCATTATATATCTAAAGTTAAGTTATCTATGGCAGCGCCTGATTCCCTTTCTACCGACCCAAGAAAAAGAGGGAAATACCTCGGCCGGACTGCGACAACACACACACACACACACACACTCAGTGATGCCAGATCTCACTATTATTCGTAAGATTACACGATTTTGGTTCCAATTTCACGATCTTACAAATAAGGTGTCAATTCTGACGATTTTTAAATAAACCGTTATTAAATAAAATATTGCATTTAAATTAATAATTAACTCCGTCCCTGTAGTGAATGATAACAATGGCATATCAAAAAAAAAAAAAAAAAAAACGACCGGGGAATACCCGTCGCCTACTAGTGGTTATCGAGCAGAACGACATGGGATTTCCCGTTGATTGTAGGTTTACATAAGTCCCAACCATCGAAAGAACTTTATTTAGAAAAAGTTTAGTTGTCGACGAAAATTGTTATGATTTTTCTATCAATAACAACATGATATGAAAGTTGGGTAGTAGTGACATATCATATAGCGATAAAACTGATAATACTGACTCAAACGATTCTGAGGACTGAACATAATGTAGTGATTGGTAGTGTCTATTGGCCAAAATTAAGCTAGGCCAACATTTTGGAATTTATGTTACCCACTCGTTTATTTAGTGTTTTAATATTTGAATTGGTGTAATGAAAAGTTACATTAGGTTTAATAAAAGTACTTAACATTGTCATTGTGTTTTCCTTTTTAACAATATTATTAAGTAATTTATAATCTCCCACCAGGGCCGAAATTAACTTTTTGCCGCCCATTAGCTAATATATTTTTGCCGCCGTAGTATGTCAATATTTTTTGGATATCAGAAAAAAAAAAATAGCATTAAAAGAATGTAAACTACACTAACTGGTAATTCTTATAAAAATTTATTTAAAAAAAAAACCAAAAGTAAAACATACAGAAAATTAAATAACAATCTTTAAAACAAACAAATTTCATAATATAAAAACAAAATATAAATTTAAATGTTAAAACAAATAAGTCTTCTTTTGAACTCAGTGAATATGGCCGGAATTGTTTTATCTATTCTTTATATATTTTATATATATTTTTTTAGTAATTAACGATTACATTTTTTTTAATTAATCGTAAATTTGCAGCCCATATTATTTGCCGCCCTAGGCTTCAGCCTACTCAGCCTCTGCGTAAATCCACCCCTCTCTCCCACTCTCCTCACGATTTCTTACGATTTTTTTATTGAATTGCACGATTTCTGCTTCATCTCATTTGGCAACACTGCACACACTAGTCAGTACCAACCGGACCCCGGACGGCAAAGGAAGTGAACGCGACGGGCAATGTTGCCAACCAGTTAAACTAAAATTATTTATGTTGTCTTGCTCGATAAAATAATAAATACCTATTATTAAAATAATAAAGTATCTTTAACCATTCTAAAATACTAATATTTTTTATAATTGTTTTTTGCTAAGCGCATTACTTTTTTTTTAATGAAAAGTTTTATAAAATGTATGATTTTTAAAAATTTTCTAAAATTGCTAATAAATACTTTACGAAATGACAACACTGTCGACAATATTCTAACGAATTGTAGGCGACGTCGACCGTCGTTGTATTGGAAGTGGGATAGGGTATAGGGGAAATTGTTGTCGTTCTTTTTTTTAATCTATTACATTAAAATTGGCTCCCAAGCCCTTGTCTTGCCAATCCTGTATAAATTAAAATTAGTTTATTATTTGCATTCTGGCGATACAAAGCGACGATTAAATTTTTATTACTGATACTTTCAAAATTTAAATATCCAGAATAATTTTTACAGAAAAATAATATAAAATTAAAACGAAATTCCGTACACTGCTATTTCAATTTTATAATTTTGAGCTGGAAATTAGTCAATCTTTTATCAGCAAGGGCCTAATGGTCAATGGTAATTAAAATTAGACCATATTCAGTTAAAAATTTGTCTCAAAATCAAGTATTTTAAAAAAGATAGTTCTGGTTCTAACTATTATTCGCACTTTAAAATAGTTTTTATTTTTTCAAATTTTGAAAACGGTATGGATTTGTATTGGAACAAAAATTTGTCGTATAATAAATATGGAATTCAAGAATTAAATTAAATAACAATAAAATTGGTTAATTATATACTTTAATCGTTTTAGTTTCAAAAATAAACATATCAAAACAGGTTATATATTTTTAAATCTTATAGTCAGCAAAGCTATAAATAGGATATGTCTTTTCATAATATCCAATATTATTCTACTGATATTTATTAAGATCCTAAGCGTTTAATTTTTTGTACTTGTTAAAACCTTTCTTACAGCACCAAAATAAATACTAAACCTAATGTTATAAACGTATTGTTAAACAAAGTATTTTACCTAAACAATTTTAATTGTAAACCGAAATACTCAAAGTACTACTATATGTATTTTCGCATCCACAGTATCCTGTTATAAATATTAACTGTAAGTTAAATTATGGTTTTAACTTTTAATGTTTGCTTTGACTTGTGATGTTCATTTCGTGCTTGCTATTTGAGGTTCCCTATGTCATGATGAGAGAGAACAAGTTCCCTAAATTTAAGTCGAATATGGTCCCCGCGTAATTTGGACTGGAAGTATATCGCAGACTTGATTAGCTTTAAGATTACAGGGATAAAATGGAACACAGTATTAAATAATAATTTGTAAGTCGGTTATCATATTGTTAAAAAAATGAGGTAAAAATAATATAAAAATTACGGTCCAGGTGCATACTAAAAGTATACTTTGCCTTTTTAGGACAAAAATTGTTTTTTTAACTTTTATTTCCCCTCTAACACAAAATACTACACTTTATTTTCTTATAAAAAATAATGAAAGTAAGACAAATTTAATTTTTATTAAAAAAAAAAAAAAATAACAATTTAAACTTTCTTATTTTGAATGTTACTGGATATGTTAAAAAGTTATGTACATGGCACTAAAAATTTTAAAGTAAAATTTAATATAGTTCATTTTTTCCCAAACATTCCCTTTAGCCCCGTTTTTACCAGATTCTTTAGGTCCGGATACGAAATAACATAGTCCATTTGGATTACAAAAAGACAAGCAAAGTAATTAAATGTCTTACAATAGATATACAGACTTACAAAGGGCAATGTGTTTTGTAATCTAGAAGCGCCAAAATGCTAAGATTTTATAAAATCTAGCGATATTTTTGGTTAACACTTTTTTCCCTTTGGCAATTTTTTTTTAACTCTGTAGTTTACTAAACCTTTCCTTGCGGATGCGTTTCGTCCGCGTTATGGGGTTCCATTTGTAAAGAAGCTAGCCATGAGGTCATGACTATTTATGTATTTATTTATATATTAATTAATTAATTAATTAATTTATTTATTAATTTATTAATTTATTAATTTATTAATTTATTAATTTATTAATTTATTAATTTATTAATTTATTAATTTATTAATTTATTAATTTATTAATTTATTAATTTATTAATTTATTAATTTATTAATTTATTAATTTTTATTTTAAATTTTTTAATTTATTAATTTATTAATTTAATAATTTATTAATTTATTAATTTTTATTAATTTTATTAATTTTATTAATTTATTAATTTATTAATTTATTAATTTATTAATTTTTTAATTTATTAATTTATTAATTTATTAATTTATTAATTTTTAAATTTTTTTAATTTATTAATTTTTTAATTTTTATTAATTTATTAATTTATTATTTTGTTTATTTATTTATTTATTTTTTTTTATTAATTTATTTAAATTTTATTAAATTTTATTAATTTTTATTTATTAAATTTTGTTTATTTTATTTATTTATTTTATTTTTTATTTTTTTTTATTTTATTTTATTTATTTATTTATTTATTTATTATTTTTTATTTATTTATTTTTTCCCTGGTATATGTTTTTTTGATTAAGTTATTTAAAAAAAAGTTGATGCAACCTTTTGCTTTACAAAAAGTATTGACACAAAGGAATTATTTGTAATTAAAAATACTCTCCAATTTATTTTTGTGTGTTTATGATTGTCAGTTAGACCTTTGAATTTAAAACTCTTTTAAATTCAAAGGTTAGACACAATAAAATGGAATTTTTAAACGATATATGGTGATCGTCTTTTAAGGTGCTAAAATACATTTAAATAAAAAAAATAAGTACAAAGAAAACATGGCTTAAGCAAGTGTAGAAAATAATCGTCATTTTACAAAATACTTATATAAAATTTTACTGTTTAAAAAGTAAAAGTAAACTATATCTAATGATTTAGGATTTTTAAACAGGTTGCCTCATAAGTGTTTACTGAGTCCTTTAAACTTAACTCCAAGTGTAAATAGGTGTATTCCCCAAATGGTTATATTCTAAATTTTTTAAACTAAATTTACTTCCAATATTTACTTTTTGATTTATTATTACAGTTAATTGATGTCCACAAGGATCAACTGATCTTTTTCTAACAAAACGGCTTATCCAAGGAAAAATGCTTAGGAGATGAAAAAAAATTCTAAATACATCCAGTTGCCGGATAAAAATATCTCTGTTGCCAAAACGTTGATATTATAGAACATCAGAAAATATATTTACCAATGACGATACTTTTGTTAAGTTGCACTTTTGTGCTACAGATTACTATACCACTAAAACACGTCCTTTTATGGTGTCTGACTTAAAATTATTTGACAGGTTTTTAAATCCCTTAAAAAAATATAATACATATTTCTTAAAATTTTTAACGCTCTCCATCGGTTTAACAAAGCTTTTCCAAATGTAACTAAGTTGGCTTAAATCAACCCGATTTGACGTCAGAAATCTGTAATAAAATTTTGTAGACCTATTTTGCGGATATTCTGCATAATAAAATAATTAACAATACAAATATCGATCTATGCTATTCGTTTAATATTTTCTATTAACTTGTAGCTTTATGCTTTGGTTCTTTTTCGTTTAAATACATATTATGTCGGTGTTTTACAATAAATATTTTTATTGACTTAAGGCTAACTTTTTTTGTTTTTGTCATTACAGTGCAATGCAGCACAAGGTGAAATAAAAATCGATTTGCTTAACATGTTCGTGCAGAATCATAACTTATGCATATAATTTTTAAACACATAAAGTTAAGAAACGCATAGGCTTACGTGCCACTTGGGCATATTGGGAAAATTTCAAATTCATTAAGCGAGTACTTAATATTTAAATTAAGAGCTCACCTTAGTTGGGATTTTTTTTGCATGTTTCAAACAATATTCCGAATAATATATATATATATATATATATATATATATATAATATATATTATATATATATATATATATATATATATATATATATATATATATATATATATATAAATATATATATATATATATATATATATATATATATATTATATATATAATATATATATATATATATATATATATATATATATATATATTAATATATATATATATATATATATATATATATATATATATATATATATATATATATATATATATATATATATATATATATATATATATATATATATATATATATATATATATATATATATTTGATTCCTAAGTTAACGCTTAGCAAATACGACTGATTCATACCTCTTAGTTAACAAGACAAAAAACAAGCGTAAATAAGAAATAAACTATCTTTTTGTGCCCAGGCCCACAAAGTGTGTTTACACTTTCAAATAAATTTATGTAGCTTTGTTATTTTTGGGTTTTTGAAAAATATTTTAAGAAGTTGCTTATTTTACCGATTTTCTTTGGCATAAAGTCTTAATTTAAGTCACACTGCTGCGCTGGCAAAAATCCTTGACCATGCCTGGTTTTTTTGTTAAGCGTAAAATAGTTGTTCTCATTTTTGCCACTTATTTCTTATATTAATTGAAACAGTATGATCTTATAACAGTACATATTAAATTATGGTGGCATTGAAAAGTAATCATTTACATATTAGTGTTTATAGCATCTCGTTTTTGATATTACAGAAGCATCACTAATGAATAAGGTAAAATTAGGCGACGTTAGACTATTAGCGAACTATTACTTTTTTTAAATTTTTCCTTATAAGTTACCCATTTCAATGGTAAACTATTTTCACGACATCCTATGTATAAATTTAAATCTTTTAATGGAAAAATACAGTATGCATATTATTTACTTATTATATTAAAATATTAATGTCTCATTAATTTTTTTACAAAAACTTAATTTTATTTGTCAAATATACTGAAATTTAATCATATTTTTTAACAGCTATAAATTACTAAGCCAATATATTTTCTTCACCATTTTCAAACTATATTTTTAAGTGGTCTCGCATAAGGCCGATAAAAATTCAAATTTAGTTTTTTATCAAAATAGTTAAAAGAGGGAATTATTTTTTAATTACCATAATAAATTTTTCTAGCTAGAAGAACTTCCCCCATAGACTATCAGCCCATTGAATAAAAAAGGGACTTAGATATAGTACCCAGTGGGTGTTTTTCAGCTACAAAGCACAGTGCGCATTAATGCCGCATTTTCGAGCATTCATTGAAACAGATAAGACCGATTATGCGAGGCGTTGCGGTAGTTGAAACACTTAAGCTGAGCATTGTATCGCATAATGCGCTTTTGTGCCGTAATTGAAAAACACCCAGTATGTCTTTTTAAATATTGTATATTGACTATGCGATGATCATTTATTAATAGGTTTTTACAGGATACTGAGTATGATTGATACCTTTTTTCTTCGATGGGCTGACGGTCTATTATTATTATAATATGAAATTTATTATTGATGACAAATTTATTTGTTTGTTATTAAATTTATGTACACAAATTTATAACAGTTTGTATTTTTAATAAGTACATAATCAACCTAAATAAGGTCCAAGAAATTACTTTTATGTTGGAAATAATAACTATATAAAGTAGATATGTCATCATATAAATTAATTATATTTCCTGTCACCAAAATAATAGCATCATTTAATTTGATTAGTTTTAGTTAGTTTTGGTTAGTTTTGATTAGTTTTGGTTAGTTCTGGTAATGTTATTGTATTTCTGGGTTATTGCACACATATTTACTTATAATTGTTTTAAAATAGTTTGGCTTTAACAAGTTGGCGACAGATCTATAATTTTGGGAAAATATTAATTTATATGACAACCAAAAAGTAAATTATTTGGTGACTGATTAAATCACACCCGTCAGAAAACCATTACCTAAGCAAACAGCAAATCCTATAAATTTATATGAAATTTACTACATTTCCTCTCGTAGTGTAGCAGTCCGTATATGGTTACAAAACAATTTCTTAATAATTAGACAAGAAAGCAATTAAGTATAAAATAGCACCTAATGTTACAGAAATCGATAGACAACCGCTCTTTTAGTGGTTTAGGGTGAAGTAAATTCTCATTTACATCGCAACGTCTTTATAACCAAAATATATCTTGAATGTCTGTTTACAATCAAAATTACGTATGGTAAGGGTAGATAATAAAATTAGCGGTAAAAGGTCATAATATGAAATTTGAACTTATTATAAACAGGTGAATTCATGAACGCATCAACTGGTCATGGAATAATTTGGTTCGGAGTTTAATACTTTGCCTTAAAACAATATACGCTTTCACCTTACCTTTAAGCAAACTTCTACAAACGAAAGATTTAGATCTCTCCAGTGGTCTTGACTTTGCTGCACTTGTTATAAAGCAATTGGAAGAGGTAAGGTCCGACATTGAAAGTCAATTCGTAAATATCTTTAAAGAGGCTACTGAGGTCCCTAAAGAACATAATATTGAAATTAAAATGCTAAGACTACCGGCCCGGCAAACGTATAGGCTCCAAGTGCCAACAGATTCGGCAGAGAACTATTTTAGAGCACCAATTTTTTATACCGTTTTTAGACAGTTTATTATCAAATTTAAAAGAACGCTTTTCTACACATAAAGAACTTATTAGCCGTTTTAAGGTACTAATACCGTCAGAGAGTTCAAACGAAAAGTTTTTAGCACCGCACAAATTATATGCCAATAATGGCTTTTTTGAAACGTTTGCTAATGATTCTATTCTAAAAGCCGAATTTATTTTATGGAAGCAAAAGTTTTCTGATTCCTCTAAGACATTAAATGTAATTAACCTTTATTCTGAGTGCGATATAAATATATTCCCTAATATAAAAAAGCTTCTTCAGATTTTTATAACTTTACCAGTTACAGATTAAAATTTGTGGGTAAAGGTTTTGGATCAGATGAAACCTACAGATGACCGACATGGACAAAAACTTAATCATTAAAATTAATTGTTTTACCCTACATCTATGACTTACACAATGTGTGAGTAATTAGAGACGACCTTTACCCTTCTGCCAATCAGATGAAAATCATTTTTAACAAAAACTTAGTTGCCAAAAAATTATGTTCAAGGCTACGATTTAAATTTATTAAAAAAATAAAATTTCAGATACTCCCTGTATTATATCAATTCTGGTTTCTTAATTCTGATGACAGTACTAATATAGCACTTATTTTTTACTTTGATTTCATAAATAAAAATTTTAATAATTTCAAAACTTTTTAATGGCTTTTATTATGAAAAAAAAAATGGTCGTATATAATTTGTCCTATCTTATACGTGTGGTGTCTTAAAATATATAATTTTTTAATTTTGGTACACTAAAATATACTTCTTAGCACGAAATTCCGCCACCCAAAATGTGTAACAAGGTGACAACCAAGAATTAATTGTTGCCTGATCTAACATTTAAAAAATATTTTTACCGCATTCATTCGTGTACATTATTTGGCTTAATTAGGAAAACAAGACAAAACTTTTTGTGTAAAACCCTTTTTTGTTTTACTCTTCATAGCTAGGGAGCTGGTGGCGGTAATTTTTATATGATTTTATTGTCTCACAGAGGTTGATAATATTACAGTACTAAGTATAATATTGATTTTATACAATTTTTGCCATTCATTAATTGCTGCAATATCAAATAGTGGCTTGCAAAAAATGTTCATAAAAATAAGTGTCATAAACAGTATTATCGCTTCTGTCGATATTCTTCATAAATTGTATTTAATACAAAAAAATATTAATGCCAGCTGCAAAAGTTTTTCCTGCTGTGTTTTAAAGTAATATTTTTTTTTTCTAATTATTATGATATATAAATAAATAACTTCATCGGCGAGCAGATTAGAATGATTATTGAAATTATATTATAAGAGATAAAAAAAATACTTCTGCCAGCATGATGATGTTGCATTAACATTCTGTAATGTTAAAAAAAAATAACAAAAAAAAAACAAAAAATTATAACATCGTTTCTGCTTTTAAGTCTAATATTTCCATTAGTTATAAAAATGAAATAGGCAGAAAAATCGGTACTGACTTTTCGAAGGCAGAAGTATTTTACTACCTGAGGATAGCTGCAAGGGAGTACAAAAACACACTAACTAATATTATTTGTGTATATTATATTGGTTCGTATACTAGTTTATGTTATAAATATATATTTTGATAATAAGTGTCACTATAATATTTAAAAATTATAAATAATAATAATAATAAATGCCAATATATTTTTTTAAATAAATAAATAATACATAAAAAATAAAACAAAAAGAAATAAAATATACGTCATATTTGTTTTTTATATTACATCTAAAATCAGTCTTGTAGATGTCTGCCACCTTTTTCTTATATTTACAAATACTTTATAAAACAAGAACAATTTTTAAAAAAGACGATGAATAATATAGCACTTATTATTTTTTTACAGTTTAATAATTATTTTTATAAAAACTCCCACCATCCCGACTTCTGCCAGCTTTAATTTTACTATCTATAAAATGTAATTAATAAGATGTAATTAATGAAAGAAACGATAATATAATTTTTGACAGTTTTTTTTACAATTTCAAAATTATTTATAAAAAAAATCAGAGCTACCTGAGCTCGCCACTTATTTTTTCTGGTTAACATAGGTGCAGAGTACATTACGTCTTGGTATCAACGACGATGAAATCATATACCTAAATTGCCACCAGCTCCCTAGCTATAAGAATGTGTAAATGGGTACAGTATTAAATTGTTTACTAAATTATTATCAAATTGTGTAATTCCTTTTAGAGATATATAATGCAAAATTTGTGTATTTTTTTTAGCAAATCTATAATACTCTTAATTCATTGGAAAAAAGTGGTTAAAAACATTTTACAAATTATGCATAATAAATTACACAATTTGATGATAAATTAGTATACAGAAAGGTCCACTGTAGTAGAAACATAGGAATCACTTAGGCGAATTGACTTACATTCGCCTAACTCGAGCTAGCAAACAAAACTCACAAAAACGATGCGATAAATGTTGAATGTTTAATTTTGAATTTAAATATTATTTGCTTTCTTGCAGCCGCAGCCATTGCAAATACGTGGTAAGTTATCTTGGAAACTCGCTTCTTCACTAAAAATTAATAATAATGGACGTTTACGAACTTCGTGAAAAGGTTCAAATTGTAAAATGGTATTTCCAAGGAAAATCATATCGACAAATTCATAAAATTTGGTAATATCTGGTTTCAGCAAGATGGTTGTCCCGCTCACAATGGACGTATTGTTCAAGGATATTTGAACAATATGTTTCCTAACCGTTTGATTAGTGGGCGTGGAATAGGGTTCATGATTTCTCGAGCTTATCAATTTCTCGGGTCTCGAGAATTCTCGAGGCTAATTTCTCGGGTCTTCTCGGGTTGTCGAGAAATTTACAAATTGCGTGTACTACACTTTGTATTAAATAGAAAAATAATGACTTTATTGTCAGAAAAGTTCAAAAAATACATAAAAATAAAATCTCATGGTAACAATGGACATAGATAGCAAAATGAATTAACAAAAATAAAAGTTTCTAAACAAAAAAAAACAATTCTAAAAATTCTTAAAATCAATCTTTTTTTTATAAAGGTTTTCCTTTTTCATAAGACTTAAATGCTTTTCATTTAATGAATAATTTTGGCAGCAGTTTTCACTAGAAAGACGAATTAAACACACTGCATTTAATGCCTCACTGGATAATTACTCGAACTTGACATTTCTTTTTTCCCTTAGTATTTTGTGGGCAACAACCACTAAATACAAAAGGGCAACAACATGCAGAGAGATGCTAAGTAGCAGTTGATCTGTAATTCCCCAAAACCCGATACCAGGAATTAACCCGTATTAGATTAATCAGCGCAACAAGAAGCAATTTTTGAAAAGATACAATGGTCAAACCATAACCCAGGGTATAAGGATTTAATAGGTACTTTATTGTAGTAGTCCATTTAATATTAAAATTGATAAATTGACTGAAATACTATAAATTGAACTAAAAACAATCCAAAGTTGAAAATTCCCTAGATATTAAATAAAATTCCTTTTCCCTATTGTAGGAAAAAATCCTAGAACTAGGGAATAATTTCCTAGGTTGGCATTACTGGTGTATTACCTACTGTATTGTATTATGTATAAAACGACGCCGCCACCGAGGGGCTTTGGCCCGTGCCGCCCCGCCGCCGCGCGTTTAAAACAAACGGCAAACGCAATTAGTTTTATTTTATAATTTCATAGACTCAAATATGATTTCTCGAGTCCTCGAGTTTTTCGAGCTGATTTCCCGGGAACAAAGCCCAACGATTTCCCGGGAATTCTCGAGCCGAGAAAATTCCGGAATGAACCTAGCGTGGAACCATTTTGGGGCTCGATATCCGAACCTTGCTCCTAATGATTTCTTTTTGTGGGGTTATTTAAAAAATGAGGTTTATGGTCATGATAGGGCTAATAATTTAGGAGAACTTCGAATAAAAATCGAAGAAGTTTTCAAACTATCGCCCTAATATGCTAACAAACGTTAGACGGGGTTTTACGATCGTTGGGATATTGCCTTGCGCAAAAAGAGGTTTGTTTTGAATATTTATTATATTATATATATATATATATATATATATATATATATATATATATATATATATATATATATATATATATATATATATATATATATATATATATATATATATATATATATAATATATATATATATATATATATTCATTTTAGAGTATTTTTTATGTTTATAATTATTTATTTTTTTTTTGCTACTATTTTAATTTTAGAAATGAGTTTTGTTTTAGAGAATTACTTTTTATTTTGCTTTGGCAATTAATGAACTGATAGATAAAGATGTTTGTATTTAATTCCCTATTTATAAATAACGGTATTAAGTATCAACTTAGTATTAAGAATTTTCAATGTTAAAATTATTTTACGTCCGGACAAAAAAATTTTAACACTCAGTGTGGGCTTTTTGGCGCACGCAAATACGAGCGGAGAAAAGGTACTTTGCCTTTTTATCATGTAGTCAATAAACATTTTTTGTTACTTTAGGCACAATTTACATACTTTAAACACAAATGTACAAAGTTGTATAACAAACTGAGAAACATATTTTTTTTTTGCAAAAAATGCAAGAGATGGTAAATAAAATATTATTTATAGTTAACCCTTGTAAAATATACATAAAGCACTGTCTACGATTTTGTTCTAGTTTTATTTCATTTTTTTATTTATTGTCAATTATTTTAAATTCATTTACAGCTCTACTCTTTTAAATAAGAAGGCGGAAACAATATGAGGGTGAACAAACCTTGTTAGAGTAAAAGGGAAATAATTGAAAAACCTACGAAAAACAAGTTGTCTAAGTGAAAATCTAAATATACGTTTTCGCCCCCGTTGGGTTTGCTTGAGAGTAGAGCTTTGGCATGGGCGTATTAATTTTTATAAATCTTAAACACGATATTTTGGGAAATTTTCGAAATAAACTTTTTATTAAAATCGAGAACAACATTTTTTTTTTCGTAAATTTAACTTAACGGATAATTATGTAAAAACAGATTTTATAACAGCAGACTGAATTCGAATATAATATCAGAAATTACATTTAAGGGCTTAGAAGGTTTAAAGCCACCCTTGTTTACCCCCCGGATTCCTAAAACAAAAGAATAGCTAAAATTCACCCTTTTTTACCCCCTACAGCCTTAAAACATACATTTTGCTAAAAAAAGTTTTTTCTCCATTTTTAATGGTAAATATAGGTTTTTTGGACTAGATTAAAATTCATTAATCTAATAAATTTAGGGAGTAAGAGGAATGAAAATAGGGGTAGTTAACTTCCCTTATTATTATTTCCGTCATTAAATTTAAATTTATTGATCCAAAAAACCTACATGTACCATTAAAAATGGTACTTGTAAAAACTTTTTTTTAGCAAAATGTATTTTTTAGAGGTATAGGGTGTAAAAAAGGATGTATTTAGCCCTTTTTAGCCCTCAAATGTAATTTTTAATATCATATTTAAATTTAGTGGCTCAAAAAAACCTATATGTACCAATAATTTTTTTTAGCGAAATTTATGTTTTGGGGGTGTAGGGGGTAAAAAAGGACGAATTTAGCCCTTTTTAGCCCTTAAATGTAATTTCTAATATTATATTTAAATTTAGTGGCCAAAAAACCTTTATGAATCAATAAAAATGGAAAAAGAAACGTTTTTTAAATAATTTTATGCTGGGGGGGTAAAAAGGGTGAAAAAATGGGGTAAAAAACCCCCCTTTGTGATCCAAT
>JAHBCN010021661.1:0-13965 GCA_019359885.1 Listronotus oregonensis | reverse complement strand
TTATGAAACACTGTAATAATAAGGTTATTACGATGTTTGCCGGCAATACATATACTCGCTAGTCATTTCAGGAAAGACGGATATTAGCGTTGGACGCCTACACATACACAATATACCAAAAGTATCTTTTGTCATTTTCTTTGTTAAAATTTGTAAACAAGACAATAATTAAAATGTTCTTTACTTCGCAACTTTGTTATTCCTGTGTTGTAAACGATGAAATGTTAACCCAAACGTCAATTTCTTAAGCTTAACTACAGCACCACCACACTTTACAAGAACTCGAAAAAATTAATAATTTAACTACAATTTTTAGGTCATTATAGAAAAACAAGTCACTTATGACCCAATAAAAATCTTTAGAGCTGCCCCCATACCTCAATCTAGCTTGAGAGATGTTTGTGTCAAATTATAAAATGCAAATATATATGGGATTATTCATTTAAAATATCCAAGTTTTTGTTTTAAATATTAAATAAGATTTTGTTTAATTAGTTAGAAATTAACTCATATTTTTTATTTTAGGTGTATATACCAGCAACTTGTGTTATCAAAGTACAACTAACCATGCAGTATTAGCCGTCGGCTACGGTAAAGACGAAGAAACTGGGTTGGATTAAAACTCGTGGGGTGAGGACTGGGGAGAAAATGGATATTTTAAAATAAAACGAGGTGTTAATGAATGTGGAATTGCCACTAATTGTATTTATCCAGTTTTATAATAATTTCATTTCTTATGGAATTTCTGGATAAACAAAGTATATACCTATAAAACACTAGAATTCTATGTCCTGTATGGGTGGCCGTATTTAAGTACTGACGAAATAATTTACCATTAAAAATAATACATTCCTAATATGTAGTTTTTATGCAGATCGATAAGTAAATAGTCCAGATATAACTAAACATAAGTAGATGGTGCCGAGCAATGACCGTACTTCGTGTTTAATACATCATATATTTTAACAAACTTTAACACACTTCACTTTTTTTGTTTAGAAAAATGTACTTTTTTGTACTCGGGAAAACTTGTTCTCTGCTTTTCTTAAAATAGATTTGTTCTAATATTATTGGGTAATGTTTTTTTGCTAAAACCAGACCACTTAAAATGTATTTCTGTAAAAATAAAAGGTAGACGAAAAATAATTGTGATACGTATTTTAAACGGTAATATTTTTTTTTTTTTTTTTTTTAATACCTATTATTATAAATTTCCATTTTATAATGAAGTATTGATCTCAATCCAAAATGACTTTTTATTTGAATTATTTGTAATAAATCTGTGTCTAGTATTATGCTCATGTAAGTTAATATTTTTAAGTATGCTATTTGAATTTTTTAATAAATTTACATGTTTTTAATTTGTATATATGATTATTAATAAACTAATTATTTGGTTTATACAAATTAATATAGTTGGTGCAAGATATGGCAATTCATAAATATATTTAATAATTTTATTTTAAAGTATTTTTAATTTTATAGGTTTGCTGAATCCCATATTGAAATTAAATAATGCAGCTTTAAATGTGGTAAACTAAAATATATAATTTTTAACAATTCTAAAGGTAAATAAAACCGAATTTTCAAGAAAATCCCATTAGAAGTAATGGATAATACCGAAGATATTGTATGTTTTTTAAAACCCAAATTTTTATCAATATATCGCCTATGCACAAGAAAAGTGACACAACTAAAAAAAAAAAGAAAATTGCACAAGTGACGTTTAAAGTTTTAGCAAGGCTATCGTAGAATATTACAAGATAACTCACATTATAATATTACATCTCGAAGTTGTGGGTGGTAAAGCAATCCTTGGCTTGTAACCCGGATATTTTTTGGGGTATTATTATTTTTTTTTTTAATATTTATCAATTATTAGACTTTTTTTTGAATTATGTCACTTTTCTAGAAAAACTAAAAATAATACTGGGGAGGTTATGATCACTTAATTAACATTAAAATGAACTTTATTCAGAAAAACATAAACATACAAGTTTCTCAACATCGCTAATTTATAAGAGATTAAAAAACAAAGCAGTAGGTATAATATTTTTAAAAATATGAGAAGGAAAATCATTTTTTAAAACAGTTACAAGAATCATAATAAACTTAAGGCATTATTTAATATTTAGCCTAAAAAAAAAAACAGAAATTTTCATAGGGAAAAAACAAATAACTGCTAACAAAAAAATTTTAAAGACTATTATAGAAATTAAAATAATATTTTGGAATAACATTTTTTTTTAAATGGCCCAAAAAAAACTTTGTTTTTTTTTTTTCATTAAAGGGGGGCTTTGTTATATACAACTGTTTCAGAAAATTTTTTTTGGTTTTTATTGTTTTTGGGGGTCTTGATTTCCGCTGTTTGAAATTCATTTTCTTAAAAAAAAATTTTAAAAAAAAATTTTGTTTTTTTTTTTTAAAAAACCCTACTACCTTTAAATCCCAATTTTTTTGAGGTCATTCTTAGAATTTTTAGATTATTTAAACCCATTTTTACAAGGTCCTTTATATCAAAAAACTTTTTCGTATGTTAACTCCTCTACTGCAAAATTAAACCCGGGTTTTTTTTCCGTTCTTATAAGGGTGACATATTGGTCAGGAACATAGATTGGCCCTGATTTAAGTGAACGTGCTATTTGTCGTTTTTAATGACAGAAAAACCGCTGTCGCCCTCATTCTGCGTATGTCCTTTGACTGGGGAAATTTTTGAGTTATGGAGTTAATATACGAATAATTTTGTACTATGTATAAATACATAGGGGAGCAAAAAAGGGTTTTTCTGCTCCGCAGCAATTATCGGAGAAGAATATCAAGTCGATGATATTATTTTCCTTTTCGTTAGCACACGTTTCAAGAGATTGTATATACTTCATTACGTAAGTTCCTATTTCACATACGCCTCTATTAGCCTGAGATTCGTCCCATACAAAAAATTT
Organism: Listronotus oregonensis; assembly: GCA_019359885.1. Lineage (NCBI taxonomy): Eukaryota > Metazoa > Arthropoda > Insecta > Coleoptera > Curculionidae > Listronotus > Listronotus oregonensis. Next base: position 11,023 of record JAHBCN010021661.1, on the reverse strand, counting down.
GGGGAGTATTTGTTTTCATCTCGACACGGTAAAATTAAAAACATTGAGTTTTGAGGGGAATGAAGATACCCCCCCTTGGACATTGAAAACGGCCTGTAGATCATGGGGCAGCTACAATAGTATTTTCTGGACTACTATCCTTATCTTGTGCTTTCCCCCTTTCGAGCTAATTCTTTTTCTTTAAATGACTCTCATAGTTTTTTTAGGTGTACTTTTTCTTCAACGGAAGCATTTGAATAAGCCACGCAATCCTCGCATTGGTCTTTTTTGGCGAGAAAAAGGGGGTAAATTAAATTCACTGTTAAATATTCTAGAGAACATTAGGTAGTTAGCAAAAGATTTTTTCCTTTTCTTTACGGACCTTCACGTAATCTCGATGAATTTCCGCTAAAGTTTTGCCACCTTCTATGTATTCTTTTTTTGAATCGGCTCCTCTATAATGGCTTTCGTTTTTTGGAATACTTCGAATATGTTCCCTTACTCCATTTTTAATTGCATCGTTACTGATGATTTTTTTCCGTGCTTCCCCCGGGGATTTCAGAAGCAATCATACCTCCGGCGCATAGTATTTTTTTTTGAACAATTGCCCGGGGAAAGGATGATCTAAAATACCCAAGGTGGATTTAAAAAAAAATTTTGCAAAAATTTGTCTTTTCCCTGAAAAAATATGCGTTATTTGGTTTTCTATCACTGCCCTCTGGGATAAATTTTTTGGAGTTAAATTTTCAATATGTGCTGATAAGTAGCAGCGCTGGGTCTGAATATCAGAAAGTTTTCCAAAATCAGAAAATATTTTAAGACGAGTCTCATTTGATATATGGGAAAACCCATTTTAACCAACATGTCTCTTTGCATGGTTTTCCCAAATTTTTTCCTTAAATGTTTTTTTTTTTTTAGCTACAAGAAACGTAGCTTTGGCCTGAATTTCTTAGACGTTTTGCTGTGTTTTTCTTCCGGGGGTTCCCGGGGGTTTCTTTTCTTTTCCCCACTTTCTTCAGTTCAGGTACCTTTTTTACTAAAACAGGACCATCTCGCAAGTTTTGATGGACATTGCCTCTTCGCTATCGCTGCTGGAAGAAGATTTTGATATAATATAATCTAGATCACGTACAGAATCATCGGACGAAAATGGCTTGTCACGGTTAGTTTTTATTTCTACGTTTGTTAATAAAAAAAAAAAACCAAAAATGCAACAACTATTCCTAATGACAAGAAAAAAATAATAATGTAAATTAACAGTTCAGGATTTTTATACGCGTTCCCCCTTTTTTAAATTAACCAAAATAATCCCCCGAAATATGAAAAAAAAAATTCTCGAAAAAATTAATAAATTGAAATATAATTCGGCAAAGAAATGACAAAATGATAATATTATCCCTGGAAAAAAATTAAAATGAAAAAAAAAATTTCGATAACCCTTTTTTTTTAATTTGGGGAAACTTAGTTTTAATTTTAAAAGATAGGCGCTAGACTCGGTTTTAGGTGGCAGTTCCAGTCTGAATGCCCCCCCAAAAATTCTTTTTTAAGATTTCGGCGATGGTGACTGAAATGAAGGGGGGGGCTTCATCTCTGTGAGACTCAGGGTAAAAAAGGGGGCTTTGGGATTTTCTCAGGGTCTGTTGTCTTTTTTGCGTTTTTTTATATCGGCCAGAAATCCCCCTGTTTAGTAATTTTGTCTTAACCGGCTGCGTTCATTAACATTAATTATGGCAGTACTCTCTGGCGCTTTTACCTCCACCCCTTTCCGGCGCCGCGCGTCGCGCCGCCGCCTTTGCTCAAGAGTTTTAAACACGTTACTAACCACCGTGGTTTGGGAATTCGAAATCGGTATAATACTGGGGCGTGTGGCCTCCATGGGGCTTCCGCAGAAGCCCCGGACCACGCCACACCCTCCAGGGGTTTCCGCCTCGCGGATCACTAAGTCCTGGTTATAATGATTTTTTTTTAAATCCTGTGTTTGTCACCCACCTTTTGGGGCTGCATCAGGCGGTCCTGTCATGTTTGGTCCCTCTACCGCCAGGCGGGTCGGTTCGTACCGGGGTTGATCGCAGGTAGAGGACCCGGTCCCCAACCAAATTGAATTGGGAGGTAGTACTCTCCTCTTGCAAAAGGTACAGACCGGCGACCACGGGTAGTGGGTTCTCACCCTCGGGGGGGTTATTTTTTTTCCCTTTTAACCTCCTACTACACTATCGCATTTAAAAATTGGTTGTTTGTGTCATGTCCTGGGGAATTTTATTATTGTCTCGTGAGCTAGGCAAGCTGTTATTTTTTGTAGGGCAGCTTTCGCGCCCTCTGCGGTGAAATACTGCTTATTGCCGTTCTCGTCACGGGCGGAAAAGCACAGAACCTAGCGACTTTCGTCGTCGTCGTTGGCACGTCTTTTCAGGGTTCTGCCATTTCCCATGGCGTGAACGGAAGAAGAAAATTTAACCCTATTTTTTCCAGTTCTTTGGTATGGGGCGGCATCCTTTCGGGGCCACCGTCGTTTTGTTTAACCCCCGTCTGAATTTTTCCCCGTTGCCCTTTTGCCGGCAGGGGCGGCATCCTTTCGGTGCCACCGCGCGGGCGAAAGGGGAGTGCCCTTAGGGCTTATCTCCCCCTTTACCCGGGCTGCTGGAACCGGCAGTTGTTTTAACAACCGGTCCTTCATGAGATCTATTGACTAATTAAAAGCTCATATCTTGACATTATGGAAGATTTATTAATATTATCAGAAATAAAATTAATTACAAGGTTTACAGAATAAGCTTAAATTTAAAAAAACATTTGCCACAGCTAAACATAGAAAAACTACTCCTTTAATATACAAAAAGAAAATCACCAATTAAATACCAGGGTATAAACAAGAAATAGAAAGTTAGTAAAACCACTCCCTTTAAAACGGGACGCACCCTTAATCTCCTCAGTTAAATCAAATAAAGTTCGGGGCCAATCCCCGCGTTGCAAAACGCCCTTCAAAAGGAAGGGCCCAAAAACGGGATAAACCCGACCAAAAAAAATTCTGGATTTAGAAAACACAGTACGTAGAAACAGCACTAAAACCCGGTCGACACCGTAAAACACCCGACCCACGAATTAATTAAACGGCCCTGGATAATGGCACCCCTGAACAATAAAAAAAAACAAAGAAGAAGAAATTAAAAATCCCCCGTCCCAAAACAAATAACAAAATTAACTTTTACTTAACCCGATCTAAAAATAAACAACCCGGTAAAATTATTAACAAAAGCAAAAACAATTAACCCCTTGTTACCAGATCAACCCCAATATGAAATAATTAAAAGCGTGGCAAAAATAAAAGAATTTAAGAAATTTAACCCCCAAATTTAAAAAAGAATATTAAATGTAATAAGAAATTCTAAAAAAAGCATTCATCAGAAATGGAAAGGAGGGCTAAAGGTCCTGCAGGCAGCCCCCAACTTTTCAGTTTGCCGGATAGATAGATAGATAGATAGATAGATAGATAGATTTATCTTGCCATTTGTTTTTATTTTTCAGGGCTATAAAAGTCCATGGTAATTAGTTCTGTTTGTCTTCGTCTCTGCGTACAATATTTCTTATGTTTCTGTAAACTTGTGGTTTTATTTTCTTTCCTTATTATTTCTTCCAGAGCCTTTCTGGCACAGCTCTTCTGTATTTATTTGGTTTTTGGGATGTTCTGCGATTTAATTTATCGCGTCGTTTATTAATCTATGTTTTTGCCTGAAGGGGGCATTGTGTTTGTTTATTTCTGGTATTTGTCTTGTTAATTCTGTTTGTTGAGTTTTCTCATTTAAAGTTTTTCTTGTGTTTTCTAGGATTATATTCCACAAGGGTATTACTGTTTCTTCTAGTCTGTATAGGTCTTCGTTTCTAATTTCTTCACACTTTTTATTATGTATTATTCGTAAGATTTTGGTCTCTAATGTTTTTAGTCTTTTGGTCCAGGTTGGCGCTGCTGAGCTCCAGATTGGTGCCGCATACAGCATGATCGGTCTTACGTAAGCTTTGTATAACTGTATTTTTAATTTCTTGCTTAGTGGATTCGTTGGGATTATGTATGGATATATCAGCGTTGTTGCCATTCCTGCTCTTTTTCGGGTTTCTTCCAGGTGTTTTCTGAAGGTAAGTTTTTTATCCAGGGTGATTCCTAAGTATTTGACTTCGTTGGTTTCCTCTATGGCGTTTCCATACATTGTTATTTGTTGTATTGGCTCTCTTCTAGTGATTTTCTGATTTAATAGTATTAGTTGAGTTTTGTTAACATTTATTTTTAGTTTCCATTTTTGAAAATATTCGCTTAGTGTGTCTAGATGTCTTTGTATGTATGTTTTTGCCTGGTTTTCTTTTGTTGATCTTGCAAAGATGGCGGTGTCGTCGGCGTAAAGTGCTAGTTTTGTGTTTTGGTTCCTGGGAATGTCATTAATATACAGGTTGAAAAGGAGAGGTGATAGGATGCTGCCTTGCGGTAATCCTTCCTGTAATGCTTTCTTTTCCGATGTTGTGTTATTTATTTTCACTTGGAATGTTCTATTTTTGATGTAGCTGTTTGTAATTTTTATTAGATGTTTTGGTATTCCCATTCCTTCCATTTTTACAATTAATGCATCCTGCCATATAGTGTCATACGCCTTTTCGAGGTCTAGTAGTGCTAACGCTGTAGTATGGTTGGTATTGTTGTTGATCATTGCCTCTGACACTATTCTGGCTGCTTGTAGTTCCGTACTTTTTGATTCGCAGAAACCAAATTGTTCTTCGATGATTGTTCTGTTGTCTTGTGTGTGCTTTCTGATGTTTTTAAATATTGTTTTTTCCAGTGGTTTGCTTAGGTTGCTATTTAGTGATATAGGTCTATAATTTATTGGATTTTGCGGATCTTTATTTGGTTTCCTTAGTGTCCTTATTATAGAGTTCTTCCAAGCTTTCGGGAATATTTGTTTTTCTAGGCAGGCATTGTTTATATGGTTAATCTGGATAATAGCTTTGTTATTTAGGTTTTTTAATACTTTTGGGACTATTCCGTCCTCCCCCGGTGCCTTGTATGGTTTCATTTTTGCGAACATTCTTCTTATTTCAAATGGGTTTGTTCTTTCCTGTATGGGTGTTTGGCTTTCCTCTTGTATTATCCTTCTGTAGTTTCTGTTTATTCTTTCTGTAGTGATTGGGTCTGACATATTTCTTGTTTGTATATTTATTTCTTGCAATGTTTGTGCTAGGACTTCTGTTTTTTCTTCTGTCTTTGTGTATGTTTGTTCTCCTATTTTTAGCGGGGGTATCTCTTGGGGGTTTTTACTTAGTTTTCTTGCCTTTATTAATTTCCATACATTTTCTTTTTTGCCCTGTATTTTGTTTATTCTTTTGTGCCATTCGTTTTCTTGGTATGCAGTGCACATTGTTTTTATTAGTTGGTTGTGGTATATTAAGTTGTTTAGATCTTCTCTGTTTCTTGTCCTCTTGAATCGGTTTCTTATTCTGTTTCTTTCTTGTATTGTGTTGGTGATCTCTAGAGGTAAGTTTTTCTGGTTGTTTGTCTTTATTTTGGGGATATTTCTCTCTGTTGCTTCTTGTATTGCTTTTGTTAGTCGTTGAATGCTGTTATCTATTTCTTCTTCGGTGTTTAAGTCCCTGTTTATCGTGATATTTTGCTGCAGGTCCCTTCTAAATCTGTTCCAGTTAGCTTTACTGTAATCCCTGATTATCCTGTTTGTTTCCAGGTGCTTTGGTCTGTGATGGACTGTTATTTGGACAGGTAGATGGTCAGAGGATAGGTTATTTAGCGTTTCCATTTCTATTGTTGTGTTTTTTATGATGGCTATATCTATGAAACTGTCTGTTTGCCATTCTATGCTTGAAATTCTAGTCGGTTCTCTGGGTGCGCATATTTCTACGTTGTTCCTTTCTGCCCAATTTTGTAAGATGTTTCCGTTAGTGTTGTTAGTTTCGTTGTTCCAGTTCCTGTGTCTTGCATTCAGGTCTCCTATTATTATTGATTTTTCTTCTTCTCCTATCAGGTTTTCGAGTTCATTTTCTACTAGGTTTCGGTTAGGTCGGTTATATGCCACTGTTATTTTTAAGTTGTTTATTTTAATGCTTATGGCTTCCATGCTTTCGCATTCTGCTAGCTCTTCGTTAAAATCGATGTTATTTTTAATATATATGGCTACTCCTCCTCCTCTATTTTCTTCTCTCCTGTTCTTGTATACTATTGTATGCTCCTGTATGTGTGGCGGGGGTCTATTTTGGAGTTTGGTTTCGCAGATTGCTATTAGGTCTGCCTTTTGTTCTTTTATAAATTGTCTTAGTTCGTGGGTTTTTCCCATTATGCCGTTGGCATTCCATAATATTATTTTTAATTTCTTTTCTCTATTATTCATGGTTTGAAGTTCATTATTACTAATGCCTTTTCCAGGTCGGTTTTACATTTTGTGAACTCTTCTTTAAGTTTCTTAACTATTCTTAGAATGTTCTTCATATTATTTTGTTCGTTTAGTTCTTGTATTTCTCTTAGGGTTTCTTGGAAGTCGTTTATTGTGGTTGAGTCGCTGGCCTGTTCGTGTTCAGTGTTCTTTTTTAGTGTTTGACTAAAGGTGACATTTTCTTTTAAAAGTCTTGCCTCCTGGATTATTCTAGGCGTGGTTTTGTGTTCATTTTTCTTTTCTATTTTCTTGTTGTTTAGGTACTCTAGTAAAACTGGGCACTTAGAATAATTTGCTGTGTGCTCTCCAGCGCAATTTGCACATTTTGCTTTTGATGTCTCTGTTTTCCTGATCGTGCAGGTGCTGGTTAGGTGGTCCCCTGCACACTTTACGCATTTCGGCGCTCTGTGACAGTTGGACGATCCATGTCCGAACTGTTGGCATCTATGACATTGTGTATAGTTTTGTCGTTTGCTGTACGTTTCCCATTTAACGATGGCGTGGTTTATAGCTTTTACTTTTCTTACTTCATTTATTTTTGTTTCTGTTGGTAGCGTCACTAGGTAAGAGTGCGATTGTCCGTTTTTACTTTTCATGGGTATCACTTCTGTTGCCCTGATACTGTTTTCATGTAGTTCTCTTATAATTTCGTTTTTCTCCATGTTTGGTGGCCCTTTAAACACAATCTTTTTAGTTTTGTTTCTTGGAAGTGTATGTGAGTAAAATTCTATTAGATCATCCTCCTCCAACTCTTTCCTAATTTTGTTGTAGGTCTCCTCGTTGTGTGCGAAGATTTTTATTGCTTTTTTCATGTATTTGATCGCGTAATTTTCGGCACTCACGTGTTTGTTGAGTTCTTTAACAAATTCCGCGTAGTTTACTTGCGTTGTGATTACAATTGGAGGCAGTTTATTAGGTTTTTTCGGCTCTGCGTCCGTATCCATTTTGTCGTTTGTTTCGGTTAACACCGCGAACCGGTTTCGCGTTTGGATTCCGGGGGTGTCCATTTTGGAGGTTCCCGGCGGTATTTCCATTAAGTTTTCGCGCACAACTGCACTTTCGGGTTTAATTGGTACTGAGTCTTTTTTCACTGTTATTAAGTTGTATGCCTTATTGGCTGCTACCGTGAAGGCAGCTGCCTTTAGGCGTCTTTGTTCGATAAATTTCGATTTAAGTATCTGGTCACTCGCGTTTGCTTTAACTTTTACTTTTAGCCTGTCCTTACCCATAGGGTTCGGTCACTACTACTTTTCGCGATTCTATGCTCCGTTACGGTTTTTACACCACGGCGGTCTGAATCTAACTCTTACAAACATGGTACACAAATAATAAAAAAAAATGAGTTGAAAATTAGTGATAATATATATACAAAAAAAATACTTATTATGTTTAGTCAAGAAAGAAAAAACTCTTGAGCAGGTAAATCGTTCGTGTCGCCACCAGAGAGTCTGTTTACAAGGTCTTTTTGATAAATTCTGTACTTAACCACCCCACTTTAGGGTATAAATTAAAATTAAAAAAAATATACAGTTAAAAAGAGATATGAAGAAAAAAAATAAGATTACATTTTCTGGTTTGCTATGCTACTTTCCTCGTAGGTATAATTGGTGTAAGGATTGCTACAGCGAAACAGCATTTTTATGGGCGTTAACCCCACCGTCGGTATTGTCGCCTGTCTCTTTTCCTTGAGCCAGGGCCTATGCAGTCTGGCCAGTTCTGCCCAGCTTGTCTTAGTCTAATTGCTAGTTCAGTAAAAATTGTCCAGTCTCCAAGCGGGTGTTCTTCTCGGAGCCTGACCATCGTCTTAGGGAATACATCTTGGATCGTGGTTATGTGTGCCAATAAGTCGCTATTAATGAGTATGATCGCCGGCTGCCTACCCATGGATTCTATTTCTTTTTGCAGAAACCTTTTGACTTCGCTGTCAGTAAGTGCTCTCATTTCAGTACATGCCACCCATCCGCTGAACAGGTCGCGGTATGCCAGTACTGTTCTCAGTTTGCTATTTCTTGTTTTTCCAAGATCTGTGATGGCTGCCAGTTGTATCAATTCAAATGGGCGTACTTCTTTAATTTTGCCTTCTAAGGTTTCTTTGGTTTGGCATAGTGGGCATTGTTCTATGGTGCGTCGTATTTCCCTGTTCATCCCTGGCCAGTGGAACAGGCTTTGGATAAAATCCGTTACATCATGATGTTGGCCATGTCCGTTTTCGTGGGTTTTTCTGATAGTTAGTTTTCGTATATTCTTTGGCACCCATAGTTTCATCTCCCTTTCGTTGTTACTATCTCTATGAAACAACTTCCCCCCGTATAATGTAAAAGGGAAATTGTTTTCCTTTTCTCTGGTGAATTTAACTAGGTCCTGTGTGATTCTGTCTGTCTCTTGTGCTTCGGTGATGTTTTCCACTAGTTGGAAAACTATAGCTGATGGAATGTGTAGCAATTTGAGTCTATCGGGTTGCCCCGTGAGTTTCTTTGCAACCCACAGGGTCAACCCTAACCTATCATCAGGTTTATATTCTTTTAGTCTACTTCGGTTTGTGTGTCCTGATTTCTCTGGCCTGGGTTCTCCGGCACACTCCGGTTCTGGTTTTCCAGATGCCACATTGATTGGGCGCCATGAAATGAAGCGGGGACTTCATTTCTGTGAGACTCAGGGTTATTAACAAGGCATCGGATCTTCTCAGGGTCGGTTGTCATTTTGCGTATTTTATATCGGCCAGAAATCTCCCCGTTTAGTAATTTTTGTCTTAACCGGCTACGTTCATTAACATTAATTATGTCAGTACTCTCTGGCGCATTACCTCTCCACGCCTTTCGGCGCCGCGCGTCGCGTTCCAGCCGCCTTTGCTCAAGAGTTTTAAGCACATTACTAACCACCGTGGTTGGTAATTCGAAATCGGTATAATACTGGGGCGTGTGGGCCTCCATGGGTGCTTCTGCAGAAGCCCCGGACCACGCCACACCCTGCCTAGGCTTGTCCGCCTCGCGGATCACTAAGTCCTGGGTTATAATGATTTTATTCGTAGTCCTCTGTTTGTCACCCACCTTTGTGTCTGTCATCAGGTGGTTCCTGTCATGTTTGGTCCTCTACCGCCGGGCGATCGGTTCGTACCGGGCCTTGATCGGCAGGTAGAGGACCCTGGTCCCAACCAAATTGAATTGGTGAGGTAGTACTCACCTCCTGCGAAAGGTATAGACCGGCGACCACGGGGTGGTTCTCACCCTCTGGGGTGTTATTTATCCCTTTAACCCTCCTACCGCGGTCTGGTCGGGGTCTCTCTGATGTCCCTGGATAGGGGCAGGGGTATTACCCACTATCGCATTTAATAATCTGGTTGTACTTGTGTCATGTCCTGGGGGATTCATATTATTGTCTTGTGAGCTAGGCAAGCTGTTATATTTTTGTAGGGCAGCTTTCGCGCCCTCTGCGGTGAAATACTGCTTATTGCCGTTCTCGTCACGGGGCGGCAAAAGCACAGAACCTAGCGACTTTCGTCGTCGTCGTTGCGCACGTCTTTTCAGGGTTCTGCCCTTTGGCCCCATGGCGTGAACGGAAGAAGAAAATTTAACCCTATTTACCTTTAGATCTTTGGTATACGGGGCGGCATCCTTTCGGAGCCACCGTCGTTTTTGTTTAGCCCCCGTCTGAATTCTCTGTTGCCCTTTCGCCGGCAGGGGCGGATCCTTTCGGTGCCACCGCGCGGGCGAAAGGGAGTGCCTTAGGGCTTATCTCCCTTTCATTTCTATGCTCCGCTTGAACCGGCAGTTGTTTTAACAACCGGTCCTTCATGAGATCTAGCTGACTAATTAAAAGTTCATATTTTGACATTATGGAAGATTTATTAATATTATCAGAAATAAAATTAATTACAAGGTTTACAGGAATAAGCTTAAATTTAAATTAACATTTGCCACAGTTAAACATAGAAAAACTACCTCTCTTTAATATACAAAAAGAAAATCACTTAATTAAATACCAGGGTATGCAAATAAATATAAAGTTAGTAAAACTACCCTTAACACGGGACGCACCCTTAATCTCCCTTCAGATAAACAAAAATAAAAGTTCGGGGCCAATCCCCGCGTTGCAAAACGCCCTTCAAAAGGAAGGCCAAATACGGGATAAAACCCGACCAAAACAATTCTGGATTTAGGAAAAACACAGTACTGTTGAAACAGTACTAAAAAAAACCCGGACGAAACCGTAAAACACCCCAACCCAAGAATTAATAAACCGGCCCTGGAAAATGGCACCCCTGAACAATAAAAAAATACCAAGAAGAAGAAATTAAAAATACCCTGTCCCAAACAAATAACAAAATTCACTTTTACTAACCCCCGATCTAAAAATAAACAACCCCGGTAAAATTATTAACAAAAGCAAATTAATTAACCCCGCGTTACAAAATCAACCCCAATATGAAATAATTAAAAGCGTGGCAAAAAATAAAAAGAATTTAAAGAAATTTAACCCCAATTAATTAAAGAATATAAGTGTAATAAAGAAATTCTATAAATAGCATTCATCAGAAATGGAAAGGAGGCAAGCTCAAAGGTCCTGCAGGCAGCTCAACTTTCAGTTTGCCGGCCTGTCTTACACTGCCGTTAACCCGCAATCGCGGT
>JAHBCN010021660.1:0-13975 GCA_019359885.1 Listronotus oregonensis | reverse complement strand
GGTTTCCCCCGGGGGAACGTTCGCGATCACAAAAACCCTTTCCCACGTTGCCTTCCTCCTTGGCGGGATTGTGTTTAAATGTGTGTGTGTGTTTTAAGCGTAATGCTGTGTGTTTTGTGTGTGTGTGCTCCCCCCTTTTTTTCGGGCGGGGACCCGTCATTTGGGCCCGGGCCCAAAAACTCCCGACAATTGTGCTTTCCGAGGGCCCCCCCCCCCAACTGCCAGGTTACTTTACTGCTTACTATTTTTAAGAAAGACGCAGCCAGGATTGCGTCCGGGGGGCGGGGGGTTTTAACGGGGAAAAAAGGAACAAAAATAGAGGACAATTAAAAAAAGAATTTCTTTTAACGTTAGATGTAACCCAGCTAACTACTAACTTTGCATCTGCCATTTTTTTTTAATACGTCTATTTGTTGGAAAATTGGTCAAAAACCCTTTATCCACGCTTACCAATATGTCTGCATGAGTATACATTGGGTAATTTTTTGTATTTCTAAATATTTTTTTTAGAGTAAATTCTGTGGGCCCAAAAAAATGTTCAAAATTTTTTAGGTAGACCTTTTAAAGGGGGTTTAACCCTGAACCTTTATTAAAAACCCCGTCGATTCTTGGGCTGTTTTAAATCTTAAAAATATATAAATGTTTAAAATTTTTATTGGGGTTTATTTAAATTTTTGAAAAAATTATTAACTAAAATTATATTTAATAATTTGTGCAAAACAAAAAAAAAGTGTTTAAATTTTGAACATAATTTATAAAATAATACTTCTATGTGTCCCCTCAAAAAAATTTGTATGTCTTTTTATATCAAAAAAAACTGGTTTTTTTTTATGCATACAGATTGCAAAATGCCTGAACCCAAATTAAAAAAAAAAAAGCATTGTCTTTACAAAAATAAATTAATTTTATAATATTTTTTGGAAAAATTTTCCAGTAGGAATTTTTAACCCAAATTAAAAGGGTTTTTTTGATGGTCCCGGCAACGCATGTATTTTATCAAATATTTCACTCATCATAAATTTTCTCATCAACATTAAAAATCATAAAATTTCCGGGAAAATTTTTTGCCCAGACAACGTGGTATTTCCCCCCCAAAAAACAGACCAATCGAACCTGTTTGTTTTTATTGTCAATTAGAAATCAAAAAACCCAAAAAAAGAGGATTTAGTTATGAAAAAATGAAGAAATAAATAAAGTAATTAAAAAAACGATTTGTTATGTTTTAAATTTGGATGAAATTAAAAATTTTAGACAAAAAAAACCCTTTTAATGTATAATACTTTCATATTTCTCCATTCTAAAAAATTCTCCTAAAAACGTCGGGACAAAAAATTTAAACCCCTAATTTTCATTTAAGTTTGTAATACAATTATAAATAACAAGCTTTCATGAAAATTCCCCTTTAATTTTTAAGCTTTTTGTGGTATTCCCCCCGAAAATTTTTCTTTTATGGTGTGTAAACAATAGCAAATTCTATTGGATATGTTTTAATACAGTAAAAAAAGGGTGGCTATATAAAAACGTTTTACTTTTTTATATATTTTAAAAAAAAACTATCTTTTAATTTTTTAAGTCATATACAGAAACCCCTATCGGAAAAACCGTTTGATTAGGCAATTTCACCCCTAAAATTTTTAAATGAAAAGGGGTTCAAGTTGTAGCTTTTTTAAAAAAGTTTTTTCGATTCTCTTTATGGACATACCTAAGAACAGTTTTTTTTTGGAGAATTATAAATTAAAACTATAATTTTCTCCCAAATTGTAGTATAAAAAATCAAACATAATATGAAATAATTACCTATGATAATTTTTAAAAGCCCCAATAAATCGATATAAAAAAATATGGCCCCAAAAACTTTTTGAAATGTACAGGGTCTTTGATTATATTTGCCTGGCTTCTGGACCCTTTTTATTTTTAAAGAAAAAAAAAAAATTTTTTATATAAAAATTGTGGGTTTTTTTCCATATTATCTTTTAAAATTATCAGTAAAAAATATCGCAATAAAAAAATTAAAAATATAGGCAACTTCAATTTTTTTAAATGGAACACCCTGTATATTTTTAAACGCTAAAAATAAAAAATATTTTTTTTTTAATTTAAATATATATATATATATATATATATATATATATATATATATATATATATATATATATATATATTAATAATTTTTTTTTTTTGGATAAAGAATTTTTACGATATTTAAGCTTAAAATATAAATAAATTAAAAAAAATCATTAGTATAAAAGAAAGCTATGAAAACAATAAAATTGTTTTAATAATTTGACGTATTGATATTGAAAAAAGTTCAAATTTATCATTTTAACTATTAAAAGTAGTTTGTATTGCTTTTTTTGTTTTGGGCAATAGCTGAATAGAAGAAAAAAAAATCGCTATTATGCGTTTTTTTGGTAACAATAATAATAAAAACGACAGTACAAAGGGAATATTACTTATTATATCCTTAAAAACTTTTCCATTTATAGATCTATTAAATACATAGAAAAAAGTTTACAAAACCCCAAAAAAGCTTTAAAAAAAAGGGAAAAAGGGCTGCAGCAAGAAATAAAAAAAAAGTTTTGGGGAAATTTTCTTTTTCGGATAATTATTATACTTTTTTATTTTGGGCTAGCACTAACTAATTTTTTAAAAAATTTTGGAAAAAACCCCCAAAAACCAATCTCGGATGCGGCATCTAAACTTAAAAAAAAAAAAGATTACAAAATGTATTTAATCCTAAAATTGTAAAAATTTTATCCCTATAAATTTATGTCCGTTCAGAATTTTTTTACTGATAATTTAAAAAGATAATATGGAAAAAATCCCAAAAATTTTATATAAAAATTTTTTTTTGTCTTCAAAAATAAAGGCCTTAAACCACGTAAATATAATCAAAGACCCTGTACGTAAAACCCCCTTAAAAAAAAAAAATTAAACAAATTATAGTGTAAAAAAAAACAAAAAAAACCTTTTATAGCAAACCCAAAATAAAAAATAAAAATTAATAAAATAATTCAATTATAGTAAAAAAAAGTGGGGGAGCTACTCGATATTAAAATTTCAATTATTTTATTGGTAAGTATTTAAATAATTGGGTTATAATGAAAATATAGTAAATTGCACCCTACGCTTTTTCTATAATTGAATTAAATTTTTTTCATAGTCTGTCTCAAAGTATACCGTGTTAGCTATTGCCTTCATTTATGGATTATTTTTTTCCAAGCAAAAAACTGGGGTCGGTAAAGGTTTTAAAAGGGCCCAAAATTAGGGGCGGACTTTAATAATATAAAGATTTATAATTTATTGTTTATTTAGGTAAGTATAATCTTAAAAAATACATTAAGAAATTAAATTAAAGCAAAGGTTTTTAAAAAATTTATAACTGCATTATCTATACCCTTACCAAATTTTTTAAACTAAATATCTCGAATTCTGTTTTCACTTTTTCCGAGTCATCATTGAATTAATTACAATAGGATTTATGTTGTTTTGGATAGAAATGTAAGAGTCCTCAATTTTTATAATGTGCTGTAGTGAATTTTTCCAGCTCTCAACTGGTATGTTAGTAATTACATTTTTTATCAAATTTATAACACTGGGACTTAAAGTAGGTGTAACATTTTCTGCTCTGATCTTTGATTTCACTTGGTTCCACAAATGCTCTATGGGGTTAAACATACAGTGATACGGACATAGGTGTGCGCAGGGTTAAGCTGGTGTGGGTGCCGAGATAATAATAATAATAATTATATAATCATCATAATAATAACAATAATAATAATAATAATGAAGTGAATAAAACTGGATACGATACATTTCATACATTTGAATCTAAGGATTGTAATATTTAAATCGAACCCTATCAAATAATAATTTTCATATTATAAATACAGTAACTAGTGGGGTGCCACGGCACCATGGCACCCCTGTGCCACGCCTATGGATACGGAGGAAGCCGTAAGACAGTATGCCCAGCCTGTTCAGCCAAATTATCACATACATATTGTTTTTAATTGCATATGAATTTAGGACTTCCAAAAGTTGCGTTTTGTTGTAACTAAATTCAAAATAAATATCATTTCTAACAAATATTCCTGATTTCAGTTTTTGAACTTGATGAAGCTGGTGCTTCGTGTAGCAGACGGCTGTGGTACTTGCGGTATCCATGACAATAACACTGTTGTTTGGAATATTTTTAAAAGATAATTTTAAAACAATTTTATAAAGTTCTGCACTTTTACCCTCATGATAATCCAAGCTAGAATCCTTAATATTCTTTGCAGACAACAGCAAGCAGTTTGGGACAAATCCGTCTTCTGAACCGGGTTTTTTTGGTAATTTTTTCCTTTATTTGAAGGGCTTTTTTAAATTTTTTGACTGGAATCAACCCACCCCTTTGGATACTGTGTCGTGTGTATCGAACCATTTTCCCATCAAGGTAAATTATGGATCTGTTTTCTAACCTATATCTTTCAATTTCTTGAAGGTAATTAAATCTCCGGCGTAATCTGGGGATATCATTACTACTTGTCTTTTGTCTATTTTGCGGTATTTAAACCCATTTTATAAACAACTCTGGGGGGGTTTGGCCCTTAATTTTATATTGGTCCCCCTTCGTCTAGCTTTTTTTTCAGTTTACCCAAGGTAGAAATAACTCCGCTTTCATAAAGACAATATTTTTCCTTCTTAAAAGGGCCCCCCGATCACTATTGTCTTCGGTGAATTGAAAGTCACTACGTTTTTTCTTTTGTTCAATTCTTCACTAAAAATAATATATCCTTTATCGATGATATTGGGTTTTTGAAAGCAGACAGGTTTCTTTTAAGCTTCTTGTTTAATTAGCCCTCAACTGATTAAAGTTTCATACACATTTTCCAACCTTTTTGCATCTAATGACAAATGATTTCGAGGAATAGTTATATTCTGTAAAACAATTTTTTCGAACCTCACAGTAAAAACGGTTTTCAACACTCCCAAAATATTAGCCAAAATATTTATATTTTTTAAACTCAAAAATCCTCCCACCCCCCCTTATGAAAAAGGGGTTTCCCAATACCAATGAAAAAAAATCATTAAAGGTTTATTGGGGTATGGTCCGTCAAAAACCATAACGATATTTTAAAAAGACTATACCTTTTAGTTCGGTTTGCTATAAAAGTGTGTTTTTTTGATTTTTAAACTATTATTTATTTTCTTATTTTTTTAGGTCCAAAACAACATTAAAATAATCTTAAACAAGAGCTTCGTTTTTTGTATAGGTATCTTATATTTTCAATAAATCTATTTTGGGCCCAAAGAATCATAACAAAAAACTATATGAAAAAGGGAAAACCCCCTAGATTACCCAAATAAGGCAGTGAAAACCCATTCTCCAAAACAATTCTTTTGTTGCCCGTAGCAAAAATATAAATATAAAATCTTTGCCAGTAGCCTGGATTCTTGTCGAAAGCGTTTTTTGTTATTTTTTCCCCTTTAGAAGCAATTTTTGCATTTTGTGTAAAAATGTTATTTTTTTTTTTGTTTTCTGATGATCCAGTATTTGGGAACAAAATTATGAAATAATTGTATTATCATCAGCTCTTTACCCCCCCTACAAATTGTCAAATTAATCAAACTTTCAAATTTTATTAAAATTAATTAAAGATTTGTCAAACTTTTAAAGGGTGGTAAAAGGTAATTTTCTAACAGTTGTAGTAACTTAAAGTTTCTGTCTTATAATGGTATTTCTATGTGACTACAATAAGTAGAAATGAATGTTAAAAAAATTAAACACAATTTGGTGTTAAATTTTGTTACCTAATACCATGCGAGGTTAAATTAATTAAATCCGTAGTTTTTTCTCGATCATGAATATTTTTAAAAAATTATCCCTTGTCTTTGACTCGGGTTAATTTTCAAAATATTCAAAAGCTCGAAAAAATTTTCGGAAATAATTTACCCTTTTGTAGAATTACTATAAAATAAAACCTATCGAGGATGTTACAATTTCACTAATTTAAATTAACAAGAATTATCTCAAAAATAAAATTAATATACAGTATGTGTACGAAAAAGGTGTTGAATAGGAAAAACTTTTTTATTTTTGATTTTATCGAAAAATGCTACTCTTGATAAAAAATTTTGTCACTTCTTGGAGTAAGATTGGGATAGAAACATTTAACATATTTTATACGCGGTGTTCAGAAAATTGAAAAAACTTGAAATGGTACAAGAGTAAAGTGCTTTTATTTGAAAAGATATGAAAATAAGTTACTAGGAAAAGTTGTACAAAATTTAAAGGTAGTCTCTTATACCAATTTTCAAAAAAATCGGTCTTCTTTTATTTATTTGTGATAAAATCTATTTTAATATCAATTTAAATTTTTAATATCAATTTTATCAAATTTTTTGCTGTAAAGTAAGCATTTAAAGCTGACGATACTACGGCTAATGAATTATAAAAGTGTCAATAAAGCTTGTTACTATCAACGCCTACTAGTACAAAAATGAGTTGTTAATTTAGAATTAGTTAATTAATATTAAAATAATTTTCATCACAAATTAATAAAGGTAGGCCGATTTTTTCGAAAATTGGTATTAGAGACTATCTTTTAATTTTAAACAACTTTTCCTAGTAACTTATTTCCATATCTTCTCAAATAAATGCACTTTACTCTTGTACCATTTTAAGTTTTTTCAATTCACCGCGTATAAAATATGTTAAGTGTTTCTATCCCAATCTTACTTTAAAAAGTAGCAAAATTTTTTATCAGATTTATTCGATAAAATCAAAAATAAAAAAGTTTTTCCTACTCAACACCTTTTCCGTGGACATACTGTATGCCCCCTTTGAGACGGGGTAAATATTGTAAGCTTTAACCGATCAATAATGTTTCCGATTGCCAACCTATACAGAAACATAAATCAATAGCTTAGTACAGCTGCAATCTTTGTGGAGTGAAAATACACACAGGACGCTCAAACTTTTATGGCCAATGCGTCCGCTAGATGGCACACCGCAAATTTAGGTAATATAATTTATAAAGAAATTACATAAATATAAGTAAAAAATATGGCAAATTGATTTTACCGTAGATAAGTGGAAACTTATTGTCCTTAACTTTTGACTGTGGCTAAATGATTTTTTTTACATTTCCTTTTTGATCGCCCCAATCATCTTCTGGAATTAATGCACTGCGAAATTAGAAACTACAGTTAGTTTAAAATAATTCGCTTATTCGCTTTTAAATAAAACTTAATGATCTCGAACCAAAAAAAAAATGTTATTCTTATCCGCATTTATAAACATTCAAATATTTATTTAAATCAAAAAAATCAGGAATGATTTTTTTGTTATTTTAGTAAAAGTAAAAATTGTATTAAAGGAAAAAAACCTGTCACATATATTTTTGATTTTTTCTTTAATTCATTTTTAATTGACCATCACAAAAAGAAAAAACAGAAAACGGGAAAAGGTTTTATTGCCTTGTCTTTATAGAAAGTACAAAACAGTTAATGGTTTAGTCAAGAAGTAAGTTTTCTGCGAAAAATATTTTGAAGGGTACGAAAAGTATGAGCGATGGCTCGTTCGACGCAGATTGCAATTCTGAGAAATGTGTCATGTCGATTTTTTTTGTTCAAATAAAAATTTCAATTGTTATTAACAAAAAACAAAAAAAAAGCCATTCTGTTTTTTAATCAGTCAAAAACTATACCGGGAATTGCAAAAAACATCCTTAAAAGGAAGCAAAATTTCCTATGAAAAACTCTTAACTCCCGGCTCCCTAGCTTTAATTTTTATAATTTTAATTTGTTGCTGAAAATAGGGCTCCGCAAGCCCGTTTCGGGATGAGTAACTATAGTGAGTACTGCATTTAAATTTTTTTTTTAACTTTCGTCGTACATAAGGCAGCAGTGCGCGGCATTTGGTCGAGCAAAAAGCAAGAAACTATGAAATTGATGCTAGAGGGACAGATGATCACCCAGCAAACATTCTCACTGACCATGTAATATGCAAGAAATGGACGATGGATGAAGATGACTACAATGGGCTGAAACCATCTAAAACACAACAGCCTAGATACATAAGGGGAAATATTTCAACGAATTTAATAGATAAATATATATAAAAGTCCATTCGGTGGAATAACATATAAGGAGCCAGGAAAACACGAAATACCCAAAGAAAGGAAATGCAACTTATACAAAAAATTAACTCTACATCACTTTCCTAAAATGAATTTAAAAACTAATGAATACATGCGATAAACAAAATAACAAAGACAAATTTTAAGTATTTTTAAAAAACATACAGAAACTAACTATTTAAGAAAAAATTAGTCTTGATTAAAGAATTGTTTAAATAATTCATTTAAAAATAAAAAACAAAATTTTAATTCTAATACCCATTAAAATTAAAACTTTAGTCTCCTGTAACTTAAAACACAATTTGAAGAATATTAAACAAAAATTTTTTTTTAACAATCACTGTCTTCCTAATCTTGGTCCAGTTCTGAAACAAATTAATCCAGCTATTAAAAAATGCTTTTCAGACTCCACATCTGTCTGTGCAATGAAACTAAAATACTTATAAGCGAATTAAGAATTCCTTCAGGATTGGCAACCTTCATTCGTGGAAATTTATTTCCCACAGAAAAATGCCCAGATTTTTCTTTGGAGAGAGTTGAAAAATAAAATTTCTAAAGAAGTCGTTTAACCCGACAATAACTTGAAAAAAGAATTCATGAAGGCGTTTATATATGGCAGAGATAAACCATACACATCGCGAATGCCTTAAAATCCGCTCGAAAAAAGATATCAAGGTGCATTGAAAACAACGAAGGGGCTTTCGAACATTTGCGATAAATCCCGTTTTTTTCCTTAATCTGAATCTTTTATTTCATTTCAAGTTTTTTATAGATTTTTAATTGAAGTACTTTCTTGTACCAACTATTTTTTTACCATTTGTATATGTTAAAATATGTGCCTTTTAGCTGTCAACATAGTTTCGTTTCTACGGATATTAGCTATTGTTTCATAGCCTACTGTGGTTTAAAGTAAAAAGTTTAAATAAATCGCCTAGAAAACCAATAGCATCCATGGTGTGTTATATTTAAAAAAACATTACAATGCTATCTTTTTAGAATATACAGGGTGTTCCATAAAAGAACTAGGTTAGGTCCGATAACTTTTTTACCTCCCCCATGTCCTTATTCTGAAAATGGCAGATAATTCAACAATCATTATAAAAGAAATTTTTGTATCAATATTTTAACTAGGAAAATCCATAGTCTATTAAAGGTGCATTAGAAAACAACGAAGGGCTTTCGAACATTAGCGATGAAATTAAGTACTTTCTTGTGCCGACTATTTCTTTAAGTATTTTTATGTTAAAATATATGGTCGCATCATCTTTCCAGCTCGCCCGCAAAGGGCATGGCTACACCTGGGGCGCAATATCGGCTATAATTTTTTTATGGTTCAACAGTACCATAGTCATTATTGATACAATTATATAAATAAATAAATAACAATAGAACAATTTTTTTAACAAATTTTTTAGTTAGTTATGTAGCAATTAGTTTTAATATATAAAGAAACAAAAATGTATAAATTATTAATAAAATATTAATTTATCCTGATGCCTACGGCGGGAATGTAACTCTTTGATTTTTTTATATTTAAGCTGCGGATAAATTAGTATTTTATAAATTGCAAGGCAACACTAGTTCGTTTTTTTGCATATTAATTTAACAAAGTATAAATGTTACGTTTTAGTAGGTCTGCACAGTGCTTTTGTAACTTCAGCTTTATTGTTGATAACATTCATTCATATAGGTTTAATCATCCATAAATAAAGATGTATAGTTAATTTACATTCACTTCTTTTAGTCACATACAAACAGTTGTTTTACCTAAATTATGTCTCTTTTAAATAGTAGGCTAATTTTTATATAAAGAAAATATAGAGTTTGAACAAATTTCACAAAAAAAATTTGGGTTTTTTAAAAAAAAGAAAATTTATGGGTTTAAAAAAAAATTTAAAACCCCTATACCCAATACAACTTTGCACCTTATTTCTTTTTTTGTTTGGGGGGGTTTTTACCCCCCCAAATACCCCGGTGTTGGGGGGGGGGGGGCAAATGTTAAGCTCCCCCCTAGATACGGCCTATGGTGTGTTATATTTTTTTAAAAATAAATTTAATATGCTATCTTTTTAGATTAAAATATACAGGAGTTCCATTAAAAAATGAGGTTAGGTCCGATAACTTTTTACCATACCCCATATCCTTATTCTGAAAATGGCAAATAATTCAACAATCATTATAAAAAACTTTTGTATAAATATTTTTCTGTAGCTCTTTTAACTAAGAAAATCTATAGTCATTCTGAAATCAAAAATTTTTTTTTATTTTCACCCGTATCTCTTAAGCAAGCGAACATTTTTAAATTTTGATTTTACCATTTTAAGCTTAACCTAAGAAGAGCACATGAAACCTATATTTTTTTATAGCACTTACAATTTCAAAGATACCCTATAAACGTGTCGAAAATGGAACACCCCGTGCAACGTCTTCGTCAAAGTCCGTCCTTAAAGGTAATATAAGCTTTTCTATCTTATTAACTAAAAATAATTTGAAAAACACTGATAAATAAAACTACTATGTTTTTTACCACTAAAATTTTAGTGGTAAAAAACATAGCAGTTTTATTTATCAGTGTTTTTCATGATGATTAATTGTCACATAGTAACGGCTAATAGCATCAATTTTTAAAAAATCTTTTTATTTTGGTTTGCAATACAAAGGCCAGGTGGTGAGGATTAACATTTTTAAAGAATTGTACAAAACTGACGAAAAACATAATATAATAAACCTGGGGTTAAATGTTCTACGATTGTCTTGCACACAATGGTCTGATTCCCCAAATTTTCGGAATCGGGGTCCGACGATGACAATCCTTTTTATACATCCTTTTAACAATTAAAACCATATCAAGTTACTAATTGTCATTGTTTAACCAAAAATAAATTTTAATTCTTTCACGAGGTCTTTTTCGTGAAAACACTAACATTCAAAGGGTTTAAAAAAAATTATCATTTTTCATTAATATTAATTTCAGGGCTGGAATAAATCCTTCAAAAAAGGAATCGATTCACGAATCCGTATCCTCTTAAAGGAATCGAATCACCAATTTGAATCACGATTCCTTTTTTATGGAGAAAAGATACCGTAAAACGGGGTTACTTTGGCACCTACGTACTTTTTTTATTATTATTTCTTTATTACTTCTTTTTATTTTAGATATGTTTTTTACATTTATTTCTTTTGTTACAGGTATAAAGTGATAGTATAATGCCAGGACATTACGTAAAAAAATTGGGTGGCCGTACATATACCCAAGAGAGATTGGATGAAGCACTAGCCGCCATTAAAGGGGGATGTCTCAGGACATGGCGAGTCGAAAGGGTTTTAAAAATTTCCCAGGGGGAAACCCCCTTCAAAATAAGTTTTTGGTAGGCACACAAAGGCTGTAGGCCATCCTACCATATTTACCCGGAAGAAGAGACTCTCTTAACCCACACTCTTACAACGGTTAGCGATTGGGGGTTTCCTTTAACGAAGGATGATATACGCGAGGTTTGAAAAAATGCTTGGAAAAAGGGGTCCAACAGTGAAAGAATTTACAGACAATAAACCGGGATCTGATTTTATCGAACATTTTATAACTCGAAACAATTTAAGTGTCCGCTTACGTTCGCGAGCGTCTATGGAGCACAACTTATTAATGAATTCTTCATGAATATAGAACCAGCTTTGAAAGACTCAGATCCAGCATTGGTTTTTAATTATGACGAAACCAACGCCCAAGATGATCCGACCGAAAAAAAAATATTGTTTCTAGGGGCACCATAAGGGTTGAAAGAGTGCTGCAGCATTCCAAAGCTGCTGTTAGCATAATGGTTTGTGGAAGTGCAAATGGGATTTTGCTACCACCAATGGTGGTGTACAAACCGGCCATCTTTATGAGAACTGGACCAATGGAGGCCCTTAGGAATTGTCTATGCTTGTAGCCAAAGCGGATGGTTCGACATGAGACTCTTCGAGAAATGGTTTTTTAACATCCTTCTGCCACATTTAAACAAAATGAACAATCCGGGGAAAAAAAATATTATAGGAGACAATTTGGCTTCCCATTTCTCCCTGAGGTCATTAGATCATGTGAAAAACAACATCTATCTTACACCACTTCCCCCAAACAGCACACATCTGATGCAGCCACTAGATGTGGCTGTATTCACCCCATGAAGAAAAAGTGGGGTGAAATATTGGACAAGTGGCGTAAAGAAAGCAGGTCAAGTGGATCTATTCCAAGGAACAATTTCCAATTCTTTTGAGTAGACTGTGGAATGGAATAAGCACAAATGTTTCCAAGAACTTGTCCTCTGGCTTTCGCGCAGCTGGTCTATGCCCTTTTCCAGCCAGATAAAGTGTTGAAAACAATTCCTAATCGTGAAGCTGAGACCTCAGACCCTGAACTATTGAACTCCAGTTGTTGAACTTTTACAGGGCGCAAACAAAACAGTGGTTCGTAAACGAGGCAAGCGTATGGATCCCGGTAAAGCGTTAACAATGCGCAGAGAGAACTATTCAGCTCTCCAATTCCCAGAGCTCCAAGAAGAAATTGCAGCAGACTTGGAGGAACCAAAGGAACCACAAAAACCTAAACGTCAAGAGCCAAGAAGCAGAAAACTAAAGGCGAAGGCGTCTGTAGCCACAACCAGAACCCTCTGGTATAAAACTTCCACCCAGAGTTGTAAAAGCGAAATCGCAAGACCGATGTTCCGTTTGTTATAAAAGCTGGTTCGCATATTCTGGACCTGACTGGATTGCTTGTGTAGAGTGCCAGCGTTGGGTTTGCGGTCTCTGTAATAAAGAAAGCAAAGATCCATCCTACGTCTGTCCAATCTGCCAGAACATCGATTTCGACAGCGATGACAGCTGTAAAGATCAAAATTTTATGCCTAAGACTTGTTAGAAACCTATAAGACTGGTTTCCAAAGGGTAAAAGTTGTGTTCGACTAAAAATAATGTTATTTAAGAATTATCTTTTATTTTTCTGTTACATTTATTGTTTGATTTAGTTCAGCAGAGTTTGTTCCAATAAAAATGTTATAAAAACATTTTTTTTATTTTTTTTAAGTTAAAATAACCTTTTTTCCTATTTTGATGCCAAAGTAGGCTTTAAATGCGGTCAAAATTGGTTTTAAAGGGGTATTTTGAAGCCTGCCAAAGTAACCCCAAAGTGCTGCCTACTTTGGCAGGTCAGGAAAAAAAATTCTCGGTTACCTTGCGGTATTTTTTGTTCAAGCATTTAGCATTTACACTCCTATTGACCATTGTTACAAGGCGCCTTAAAAGGGCGGAATATGAGCAGCCATTCAAAAGTTATTGCAAAAAATGTGTCAAAATCTGCCAAAGTACCGTTTTACGGTATCGAATCCAGGCAATCGATTCCTATTTATCAGATCACGAATTCGGATAATCTTTAGTTTTTATACTTTATAAATGGTAACAACGATACGACATAATCCAAATGATTAATCAAGCGTCAAAGATTTTAGCACGGAGCCCGAACCTCATTTTGAAGTGCTGTAACTCTTAGCCAAATTAGTTTTTGGGAAATATTTTTTAAATTTGATTACATTATTTCTGAGATGAAGATGATTCCACTTTTAAATGAACATTTTTTGAACTGTATTTCAAAACTTATAATGCTAGATTTTCATAAGGTTTTTAAATGTGATTCTTGAAATAACCTCAAGAACTTATAAATAGGACATCTTATTGTAATTTTACATAAAGTTTTACCAGTACTGTTTAATAATTTCTCTGCTTACGGAATATAAATATATAAAAATAAATTCATTTTTGGATGACACCGAGAATAGAAATAATTAAATGTCCCATTGAAAATCACTCAGGGGTTTTCTCAA
>JAHBCN010021659.1:0-14136 GCA_019359885.1 Listronotus oregonensis | reverse complement strand
AATTTAAACAAAAGTGTCCGGTATACCTTTTCTTCCAGAAGGAAACTTTTTAGTCATATGCAGCAACCCCCATCGGCAACCCTTTGACCAGGGTGAATTCCCCTCTAAAATATTAAATGGAAATGGGGTCAAGTTGTACCTTGTTTGAAAGCTCCTTCGATTCTCTTTATGTACAGGGTGTCCAATTTTCGACAATTTTATAATGTAAATGTAATATACAAGCGCTCTTTTTGCGTCAAACTTAAAATGGTGAAATCAATATTTAAAAGTTTGTGCTCGCTTAAGAGATAATGATATTAATTTTTTATGCGATTTATTTAAACTCAATTACATTAAACCACCGTAGGGTATAAAATAAAAGCTAATATCCCAGAAACGAAACTATGTTGACATTCTATTTGTTATTAACATTTAATATCAATTTATTTACACCTATTAATTTGTAAAAGTGGCTTATCAACATTAAAAAATAATATGATATATTTGAAATCGCTCTTATCGTGTATCAAATAACAACCAACAACTCTCAGAAGTCACAGTCTACCACCGCTTAACAACCACTTAAATACAACACGTTACACAAATAAAACAGATATTGGCACGTTAATGTAAAAAAAAAGATACAAAAATTAATACCAATGGCTCTATAACAGTTAATTATATGAAAAACACCTGCTCTATTCTGCTTAATGCATAACATTTCTTTGTCAGTTTGATGGTTTTAATATGAAATTATCAAAAGGAAAAAGCTTTCTTTAAATTCCGTCATACTCAGAAAAGTGTGATATTTTTTCTTATTAATTACTTTGAGAGTGAAAAAGAAAATAAAGGATCACCTGTGAATATACGAGAAGAAATAGCTAAAGTATTAGAAAATAGTTTAAGAATAGCGCAACAAGTTGTACATGAAATAAATAACAAACTTATTCCCCAAAAAAAAAAATACAAACGAAAGAAGCCAAAGACGAAAGATTTAAATGTATCTGTAAAAATGAAAGTTAGGGATACCATTTATAAATTATGTAGACTAAAAATAAATATTACACATGCGGTTTTATAGGATGCTATAAAGAAGCTCTTTATTAAAATTATTTAGAAACTTAGATTAAAGGGAAGCATTGGCGGAAATTAGTGAAACACACGTAAAAAACAATTAGAACCTGGTGAAAAAGGAAACCAGTACTTGATGTTCAAATAGAATCAGTAATCGTTAACCCATTTGAGGATGACTCGGAAGATAAAGAACAGTTCTTTTTATCCCCTTAGTGATAGTGAAAGTTATTAATAAGGCTTATAAAGCCGCTTCAATCCTCATCCGTGCGTATAAACTCAAAACCGATTCTCGACCTCGCTACTACCTCAAATACCCCAACCTTTTATTAGATTTTGGGTCTTTTTGCCACAAGATTTGCTATTTTTCACATACCACCTTTTGACGTATCCCTAAAATAATTCAAAAAGTTTTAGGCTAAATTTCATACTCCATGAGCAACCAATTCACAAAAATACTTTTATTTCCTGACCAAAGTACAGGTACCACGTTTCCTATTATTCGTATTCAATTATTTTTATTTCGTTGATAATAGTCGCAGAGTAACAAACGAAAGCACGCAACTCCGGGAATCCTTAAATTGGGGATTTTAAGTACCTTTATGTGTGTTATGTATAGGGTGGAACAGGAAAGTGAAGACATATATATTTTTTTGCAATACTTTGTATAAGGGGGTATACAGGATTGGGTGATTTTATTTTAGATAACCTCTGGCATGTTTATCACTTTTTCGAAGTCTTGCCTGTTTACTATAGCTGGTTTTGTCAAATTATATGCCTGAGGACTTACCTTATTGCACACAAGCTAACCTTATTTGATTTAGTTAAACAAAAGAAGTTAAATTTGTAAAATAACCTGTATTTACCAAATATGTTAAAATATACGGGGTGTCCTAAAGGGTGACACAGCGGACATGTATCGTCTATATACGCTTAATGATCTATCATAACCAACGATTGGTTTAACAGGAAAACCCACCAAATCGCAAACAGTATCTATGTATTTTTAGTTTACCTGATCCGCTCTTTAAACTTTTCTTTTTTCAATATAAATACACTTGTGTCATTTGATGGAAATGGCTGCCAAAATCGATTTTTCTTCCAGAATTTTAGTAGGCCATGATGTGACAATTACAAATTATCAGCATGCAAAAGGCATTGAAATGTTAAGAATAAGGTGTAAAAATATTTGTGATTTTGCTAATTTGTATTGAATTAATAAGAGTTAGGAATATAGGTTAATTTTTAAAATTTTAGAAATGTATTTTTTTAACGCTTAATATCTTAAAATCCAAAACTATAATTTTTATTTAATGTAACTTTAGATGAAAAAGTAAAACACCCGCCGCCACCTACCGCAAACCAGCATTAAATAAACCTAATTTTATTAAAATCGCAAAATTATACATATATGTTTAATTATTACTTAAATTTCTTTGAGTTGTACCAAAAATTTGTTTTTTTATTTCATGGATCTCTAGATACCTATGTTTAACATTTTTGTTATCCCTATGCCTACTTGGCGCATTATTGTTACCTGTACTTATACTTATGAGGATTTGTAAATCAATATACATATGAATAATTTTGCAATTTTGGTAAAAAGGTTAGTTTTGCATACCAATTTTAATAATTTATATGAAATAGTAAATGTTTGATCTAAAGTTAAATTAAATAAAAATTAAAGTTTTTTATTTTGTATTTTGAAATATTAGGCTTTAAAAAAATAAATTTCTAAAATTCTAAAAATTAACCTTAATTCCTAACTCCTTATTAAATTAGATAGGTAACAATCACGTGGTCATTTTTACGCCTATTCTCCTATAAACTCAATGCCTAATGCCTTACATGCTGATAATTTCCAGGGGAAATGTCACGAAGTCATGGCCTACCAAAATTTAAAAACTTACCTGAGCAGCCATTTTTAAAAATAAAAATAAACATAGATATTAGTGAGCCAAAGACAATTTGAGGCGGATTAGGTAAGCTAAAAATATATACAGAATGCTAGATGAAAACTTCCAAATCTTCCATGTCATCTAGTCAAACCAAAGTGGAAAATTAGTTACTTTACTTATTAAAAGGTTTCGCACAGATGCAACACCTCAATTTCAAAAATAGATTCTAATAAATAAAAAACTTATGGGCTATTACATGTCCGCTGTGTCACCCGGTATATCAAAAATTAAAAGTTCTGGTTGGTCTCAAAAATTAGAAAAAAAAAACATAAAAAGAAATTACAGCCGGAATGGGTTCTTGTTGTCACTCGATAGATATGAGTCGAACGTCGAGTTTGAACATCTTATAAATTGATAATCATGTTTTAGTGTAATGGCAGAAGTAGATTATTTACTTAAGCTTTCAATTTTGTAAATAAAAGTTCATTATTATCTGTAGAAATTTAAATTCAGGAAAAATCAGCCTGAAATCAAAAAACCCACTATATCAAATGAGCTAAATTAAGTAGGTACTTCCATTAGGAAAAATAACAGACCTTCAAAACTACGTACTATTTGGCCCCCTTTTTCTTTCTAAATTTTAGGGGTGGAACGCACCCCTGTGAAATAAAAGTTAACGAGTCCGATCATTAAAAAAATTAAGCACCAAAACATTGGTTATTTGGCTGTTCTTTGGACATCCTGTATTTCGAAAACCTCTGAATAAAAACGGCTTAATGTAGGTATGTACATAAGGGAAAATCGTATGAGCTTTTAAACAAGGTACAACTTGACTTCTTTTTCCATTTAGGATTTTAGGGATGCATATGCTTAAAATGTTTCCCCCTTAAAAAAA
This sequence comes from Listronotus oregonensis, assembly GCA_019359885.1. NCBI lineage: Eukaryota > Metazoa > Arthropoda > Insecta > Coleoptera > Curculionidae > Listronotus > Listronotus oregonensis. Next base: position 10,293 of record JAHBCN010021659.1, on the reverse strand, counting down.
ATTTTTTACAGGTCTAAGCGTTTTTCTTAAAAAAAAATTTAAGGCCACAAAAAGGATTCGTTAGCAACTTGTATAATTTCTTTAAAAACGAGCCGTTAATTTTTGTAATTAATTATGCCAGAAAAAGAAAAACTGCTGTCAATATAATTTAAAAAATATTACTTTTAATTTTAATGGTCAACTGCTCCAGAAACATTAAAAACGGTTTAAAAGTTCTCAGGTAACTTACAGTTAAAAAGTTTGTTTGGATATTACGATAAAATCTACTTTTTATATTTTATAATATTTAAGTTTGGTTTTGTTAATAAAAAATATAATTAACTATAATTAATAAAAATTAATAAAAAATAAAAATACCCCCTTTTCCCATTAATATTCCTAAAACTATAAAACAAATAATATAAATAGCAATAGACCTTACACGTCCATAAAAATACCACAGTATATAAAACTATAATATATTTGGTATTCATTTTTTTATCAAATTTTACATATTTTGTCAATAACAATATAAAAATAGCTTTCACGCCTTAAAAAAATACAAAATACAAAAAAACACTACTATTAAATAAATCTGGAGTTTATAGATAAATCTGTAATAATAGATAATAGAAAAGATAATTTCTTTTATTTATTAAATATTTTAAATATTTTTTAAATAGATAAAATTTTAAAAATTTTTTAAAAACAACTTATGAAACTGGGTTTTTGTTCTAATGTTGACCCTCAAAAATTTTTAAAAATTTTGGGTAAGAAAACTTTTCAACTCGCAAATAAAACCTGAAAAACCCTAAAAACTTTAAATGACGAGACATACCCAAGAAATGTTTCAGGTTGTTTACATATTCTTAAATTTTACTTATTGTATTGTTATAAAAATGAGTAGATCTCTTATTTTTACCTTTAATATGTATATATAAAGGTAGATCATAGCTTTAGTCGTATAGTTTAATAATGTACTAGTTATATAAAACTGCAGTCTCAATTTATTTAGGAAATACAATATCGAAAAACAAAGTTTTCTTCATCTGTTATGAATAAAAGGCCTTATCTTCACTAAAAAGATAAGATCTTTTATTTATAACAAATATGAATCGACTTCACTTGAGACGAAATCAAAATTAAAGTTTTCTTAAAAGAATAGTTTGTTTCCAAAAAAGAAAGGTTGATCCTTTTCCGAAATTTCGCTAAATTTCCTTGCGATAGGGAGCTTTTGACTTCTGTAGGATAAAAAAATATAAATATTTTTTGTTCTTTTAAATACGCAAAAATTTTTATCTTGATAGCTTTGATTGCAAACCCTATTTCAAAATTTTGGGGTGTTTTTTAAGATTGAATTGCTATTTGGTTTTTTTTAAAAAAAAAGTATTTGAACAGCTAGGTTTTGCTAATATTATAAAGGGTGTTAAAAGTATGATGCCCCCGTTTTTAATAGGGGGATAGTGAAGCTCAAAAAAAAAGCCAAAAACACATGGGTCAAAAATTAATTGTTTTCGAAATATGGCTTTTCAAAGTTTAAAAATCTGGCAACACCGCGCCTGCTTTATCACATTGAGTCGAACGTGGAACGTTTTTTGCGAGGTTTTACATATTTACACCTTTTCTAAAGATACGTTAATTTACATAAATGTGTACTTATCACAAAATTGGGCTAAATATCCATTTTAAAAACACAAATTATTATGTTTTATAACAGCACTTTTTTATTTTGCTTAAAGAATTAGATTTCTCGGTTGCACACATGGCGTTTCCAAAACTCTTTGGTACGCCTGCACTATGGTTGCCCTAAATGAATGTAGCCGTCGTGAAAATCTTTCATGATAAATTTAAGCTGCTAGATTAACAATTTGGTTCGCCTCACCGTACATTACTAACATATCGGCATATTTTTCCGATTTAAAAACATTTTGATCTACAACGACAAACATATCGCCACCAGTACGCACAATGCACGACTACACGAGGTGGGTGGCGCTGTTGCTAATTGTTTTTTAAATTTTTAACGGGGGGGAAATTATTAATATTAATCTTTATTTATAGATTAAAATATTTAAAACTAAGTTTATTTTATTAACAAATGAATCCACTGATAAGCGACTGAGACGAAAGTTTCCAATTGTTAAGCTTTCCAGAAATAATTACTTTAAAGTTTGTAACTTTGATATTGTTTAGACAAAAATCTGTCAAGTTTTGACTTTTTCACTTGTTTAATGCTTTTCTTTACCGGTTAAGAACGTGAGCATCATACTTTTTACACCCTGTATATACTTTTTAAACGTTATTAAAACACTACTTATTCTTAATTTTTTAATTTATTTTAAATGGGACTGGAAATATTTAAAGAATATTTGATTATCGATTTCAATAATCCAGTTAAACTCTCAAAAAGGACGCAAGACAAACAAAGACGTTAAACCAAACTTATCAATAATATAACTTTCGCTTAACATTATTAAATCAAGAGTCTATTTAATGGGAGTTGGCAGCGAGACAAAGATCTGAGACAAACCGTGGATTTTTTGACTGACTGTCGACGAATAAAAAGGTTTATCTGTAAAGGGGGAGATATTTAAAAGACATAGGTAGGAATTAAAAGGCGTTAAACTGAATCGCTGTAAACAAAAAAAACGTTTTAGAAATCTGAATTTAATCGGTATGTTAAATTATGTATAATAATATATATATATATATATATATATATATATATATATATATATATATTTTTATATAAACAAATATATATATATATATATATATATATATATATATATATTTTAAATTAAAAATTATATATATTATATAATAATTCAAAATTTTTTTTTTTTAATTTTTTGTTTATACATCTATGTTAAATTTAATAAGAAAGTATGCAAAACCGCGTGAAAAATGCAAAACTTTGGTTGTTTCCTGACCATAATCAAAGTCTGTGCCACTTACGATGCAAGCAGAAGCATACAACATAAAAGTACAGAATCTGTACCAAACTTACTTTTTCCGGTTTTGCATATGTAAAAACCTATAAAAAATGACACCGAGATTCACGAATGCGAATATTCATTTTTGTTTAAATTTGGCGCCAAAAACTGTTTTCAAATTTCATACAATTTGTTTTTGTTTGGTTTTATTGCATTATATCTTTTTGTCTTATAAGTTCTAATAAAAATTTAATTGTTAAGCTTCATTAATAAAGTGAAGATTGATAAGGTGATTACGAGGTTAAGTTACTTTTTCTTGTAATAAAAAAAAGAAATAAATGGATTTTGATTTTAATAACATACTATAATCCTAAGATTGTATTTTTTTTTTGATATTTATATTCGCAAAACATTCGCAGAAGTTCTGCCAAATGCGAATATTTTTTACAAACATATATATATATATATATATATATATATATATATATATATATATATATATATATATATATATATATATATATATATATATATATATATATATATATATAGGGTAAGCCTGTGAAGTGAGACCCTCGTTTATTGCTTTAAATATAAATTGGGAAAAATGTTTTTTACAAAAGTATTTTGGTTTTTGCTGCTCTATATTTTGCAAGCAACGTATGTATACAGTGCCCCCGGTTTAGCCGACAGTTCTTTTTTTAAATGACCTCTTTTATTTTTTGGGTTTCATTTTGTTTCGCAAAAAATTTAGATATTTTAATTAGCATATGCCGTTTTTTTTTAATTGTTTACGAGATATCGGCATTTAAAAACAAATTGAAATGTTAAAATGGGGTTATGTCTTAATGTTGTTTTACTTTTTTTGGTTTTTGCGGTTTTGAGTGACAAAACAGCCATAGTATTAATAAAAAATTTGAATCATGTGACAGTAAAATGGTTAAATTACACAAGAAAAACGATTTAAACAATTTTTTTACTGAATAATAAAACTTTGTTTTTAAAATTTTCAGCCAGTTACTGTGGTATATCACTCTCAAAAACCGCTGAAAGCATAGAAACGAAACAACAATAAAAAATGAGCGTATTTTTTTCCCTTTTTAAATTTGAATTTAAATGCAAATATCTTGTAAACAATTTTTAATATAGGAATATGATATGCAAATTAAAAAATACAGAAATGCAGAAAACAAAAATGTAACACAAAAAAATAAAAGTCATTTAAAAATGAACTTTGTCCTTTTGAGCACCTTGTATACATAACGTTGTTTGCAAAATATAGAAACAGCAAAACCAAAATATTTTGTATAAAACATTTTTCAATATGAATATTTAAAGCAATTACCGGGGTCTTACTTTCACAGACTTTCCCTGTATATATATTATATATATATATATATATATATATATATTATATATATATATAAAAAAAAATAAAAATATTATTTTTTAGGATGCTTTTTTTTTTCACGACTATCTCATGACATGTCTCAAAAAAAACAATTACTGCAATTTGAGTCCTTATTTAAACTAAGATTTCCAGAGACGGAAACAATTTTGATTTTGAAACACAATCCGGATAATGGCCTGTTCCCCTTTGGGCGTATTTCGAAAACCACCGAATCAAAACTGCTATGTGTAGATGTGTACATAGGGACAATTAAATAAGTTTTGAAACAAGTTACAACTTGACCATTTTTTCATTTAGGATTTTAGGGCTGCATATGCTTAAAAGTTTTTAAAAAATTGTTAACGGGTATGAGCGTTTTTCTCATAAATGATTGTACTGGTCACTAAATCAGATTTTTTTCGAAGTTATTTTATAAATGGCTGAATTTATAAAAAAATTTAAATGACAAATTGTAAATAATTTAATTTTTTACAAAAAAATCTTTTAAAGATTTATAATGTATTGTAACCACTAAAAAATAACCTATTATATCACTATAACTTGAATATTATAAACAGCATATTAAAACTTAATAAAAAATCCTTAAATAATCTGAATCTTTTGCAAATCGTTTTGACAGTTTACTTTATAAATATTTACAAAAAATATATAAAAAAATCATATTTATGACCGAATATCGTTTAAGGAGAGAGAGAGTCTACAAAGAAAACCAAATACCCAACATCTTCTCCGTGTTTTTTTCCAAGCTTCTTCCATACAAAAAAGATGTTCCAAAAATTTATCCCCGGGAAAAAAGTCTTTCTAACAGCTATCAAGCTTTTTGTGGAACCTACATTAAATTACATATCCAGGCCCAAAAATTTCGAAAAATGACCGATTACCGATAAAAATAATTACCCTTTGTTAAAATAAAATAAGTTTCCTTTGCAGGTACCAACATATCAATCAAAAATAATGTTTTTCAATTTGTTAAAAAGAAAATATTTATTTCTTTGTTTGATAATACAAAAGAATTAGATTATTTAACAACGCTTTTGACAAAATCCAAACCCTTCGTAAAACTTGTTTTGCAACTTTTGTCTGCAAAAAAAATAGGTTTTTAACTTTAACATTTTTTTAAAAATTTTAAACAAAAAAAAGAAAAGGTAACCGGTGGATAAGATTTTGTCATATATAACACTCAAAAACAATGAAAAAAACATATTTTATCATTTATTTTGTTTTTTGGGAATATCAATTAAAGGAAAATTATTTGATTTTTCTCGAGAAAACCCAAATAATTTTTCTTTAACATATTTTATAAAAACAAAAATTATAAACTATTTTCTGTATAAATAATTAATTTTAAAAATGTATAAAAATTATATTAGAAATATACTACCAGGTCTGGATCGATTACTAAATACTTACTTTTTTTTTGCAATTGCACTTAAGAGTCCATTCGCCCCCAAAAAAATTGGATCCAATTTGGGTTCGGGGCATAATGTTTTTGTCAAAAACGGTATAAGTATCGATAATTTTTAAAAATATATGAAATTCAACACTTAAATCTAGGCTTCGCTGTAATAGTTTTTTTAAAATTTGATTTAGTTTTAATATTTCCTTGAGGAAAGTCACCCTAAAAACGGGTTTTGTTTAGATACTATTTTTCTTAACTCGACTCATACAACCGCCCGCAAAATAGATATTTCCCCACCCAAATGGTATATATGTCATTTAAGAAAAAAAAGTACCGAAAGACGTTCCCCCGTAGCCCCCGGGAAGCAACAACATCGCATCGAGACACGAATTTGAAGAACCTAAATAAAATATAATATTTTTAATGCGGCTATAAAAATTGTGGTAGTGGAGTTTGTTGTCTCGCCACGTCTCCGCGTCCTTTCGCCCCACAATGAGCGAATGCACTCTTAAGGCTGCAATGGAAATTGTAGTTATATAAACTAGGACCCGCCGCGGGAGCATGTATCGTGTTAAAAAGGTATTTTTAAAAATTTTGACAATTTTTACGAAACTTATGAAATATCATGTTACCATAAAATAAAAGTGATTCACCCAAACCCCGGACACAAGGGAAAATTTTAAAAGGGTAATGGAAGCCCAATACTGTGGCATATCGATCAAAAAGGGTCCGGCGCAAGGGGAAAAAATGTCATGAGAGCCTCCCCGATCCCGGGCAGTACAAACCCCAAAATATTGGGGGTGTGAGGCCCCCACACATAGTTTGTAGGTAGGCAACATTATCTTTGACAGAGCCGAGTCCGTTTTTGTGTGCGGCGGTGCCGTTTAACCCTTCAGCGTAATTTTTTGTGTGATTTTTTTTTGTAGTGGAAAAAAATTGGAAAAAACTCCCTATTGATAGGTATTAATGGACCAAATTGGTAGTGCGTACAATATCGTAACAAAATGCCTGAAAGTTATATGGTTTTGTCTTTCAAATTTAAGGATAACATACCTTATTTTTTCCCCCCAAAGTCGCCGCAGGTCAATTAAATTTTCAATTTTTACAGACATAAACTAATCTTTTAAAATTTGGGGGTTCAAAATTTGTTCCCGTATTGGGGGGAGACTCAGTCATGTTCGGTGTCGCGAAAGGAAGTTAATTAATATTGTACTTTGAACAATGAACTGACACAAATACATTACATCCATAGCCCAGCGTTTTAAACGCTGGAATCCCCACAGTAATTAGACCATCTTTTTGAATATTGTTCTCATGTTGAATGTAATTTACAACTTTTTTCATTCTTAATTTTATTCAGAAAATATCTGGTTGTCCCCCCCGTTTACAGAAAAGCGTTTTTCTTTCCCACCGACTGGCTGGAGGGGTATAATACATTTTTTTAGGTATTTTCACGACTTCTGCTCCGAGGGTTGGCAACTATAATTCCTCTGACACCTTTTAACAGAGCAACACGTAGTGCCACTTTTCAAACCCTTGGTTCAACTTAAAATACGCGAACTTTCACTTCTTTGTTCCATTATCCCCAGAGTGTCTAGTCTGAATCTGCTATCCGCAGAAGTTTTCCCTTTTCCAAATATTTAGGTCTGGTGTAGATAACCTTCCTTTACCACACTTAACGGTATGTTAGTATTGAAGCCTCAGCCTTGATGGACTGTATGACGATATTAAAAAAACTCTATGTTATACCTTCTGATAAATTTTTATTTACCCAGGGAGAAAAAAACATAATAAAATTTTAAAAAAATCAAAATTTAAAAATATTGAATACCCAAAACACAAAAAAACCAAAAGAAAATTATGGTAATTTTCTTTTCTTGACCCTTGCCGATTTCGATGTTTTTTTGCATACAAAGGCGCGATTACAAATCCAAAGTAAGTTTTTTTCTTTAACGTTTTATTGTCAGATATTGATCCTTAAAAAAAGATTAAGTTTTAACTCATTTACACTTTTTTCCCTTTTTTTTATCTTTATAATTCTGATAAATATATGAAACTATTATACAATGTTTGAAATTTATGTTAAAAAATCGTGTTGGTATAGTTTAACATTTTGAAAAAATACGAAACTCCTTTAATCTAAAATAAAACCCAAAATAACACAATAATTTTAATTTTTAAATATAGTTTCGTTTTTTAAAACCAAAAGTGTTGTGCAAAAATTAAAAAACGAAAACGAATAAAAGTTTTTGAATTTGATGATGAACTTAAAATGGTTACAAAGAATTATGAGTCCAGACCTGACCTACGATAAGCAACTCCGCGGGGAAGATTCCCTATTCCGCTCCCCGCAAAAACCGGAAAAATTTTTTGTTCTACAATCCCAACCCCCAAACCCTTTTGTTGGCACATTATTACCCAGACCTGTTAAAACTCTTGGAACCAAACCATAAACTGTTTAATATAAAAGAACATTATCATAGTAATGTTTGTACAATTTTAAGTTATATCAAAAATTAGTGTAAATTCACAAAAGTAACAAAAAACATGGACCATACCAAGAAATAAAGAGTAGCCTCGCCAACGCTATATCGCTTTGTTGATCCGCCCGTTTTAATGCATCGTAGACGTATAACTCAGAGCACTGAACGCGGGCCGCGTTGGGGTATGGGTGGGTCCATATAAAGGACCTTGGGCCTGGTCGGTCTTACATATTGGTCCTGTGGTTACGATCATTGTTTAATCAGTGTTACTTGTCAAACGATTGATTTGTTCTAATAACCAGGTGACGTTTTTTTTCCATTATATTTGTTACCACTCCCGCCCAGAGGATTTTAGAGGACTTAGATTTAAATAGTAATAATTGCAAAAAAATACAACACATTTTATTTTTTTTTAATAAAACCTTAGCTTACTGTTTGGAAATCTATTGCTTTATTAGAGTTGTTTAAACAAACAATATTTTTAATAATAACAAAACCATTTACTGCAACCAATTTGAAACAAAAATATAAAATATAACAAAAAAAAGGCTCGGGGAAATTTTATTTTCCCAATTTTCCTTTTTAAAAAAGGAACCCCTGTTAATTGGAAAAGGGTTTAAATCGGCCCCGGGGTTTTTCAAAGGCCGAGTTTTTTGGGGGGTAATTCCTAAAAGGGGCCAAAAAAATTTTTTTAAGCCATTGTTTTCATTTTTTAAAAAAGTTTATTTATTGGGCCCCCTTTTTGAAAGGGGAAACAAAATAATTAAAAATTTTTTTTAAAAATTTTGGAAAAAAGGGGGTTTGGGCCCCTTGGGGGAAATTTAAAAAAAAAATTTTGGGTTTTGGGGAAAAAAAAATTGGGGTTTTAAAAATTTTTTTTTAAATCAGTATCTTTTTTTTCTAAAAAAAAATTTTTCCTTTTGGAAATTTTTTTTTATTAATATCTGTTTATTATTGATGTGAAGTTTACTATAAAAAACCAAATACCCCCCAAAAAAAGTTAAAAAAAACATCTTTTAATTTGCTTTTTAAAGGTTGGGCCCTTTTTTTTAAAACAGAAACTTAAAAAAATAGAAAAAAATTTTGGGGTTCACTATATAAAAAATTTTTTTTTTTTTTTGGTTTTAAAAAAACAAGGGGCCCTCTGGGGAAAGTTAAAAAGTCTTTTTAATGAAAAAAAACGTTTTAAGCGCAATTTTTAGAAAAGAAAATTTTTTTTTAAATTTTTTTTTTGATAAAGTAAAAGCGTCCGTAAAATTACCAAATGTATTTAACGTACTATTTTAAGTTTTTATCAAGGTAAAAACCTTTAATTTTTTATTATTTTATTTCAAAAAAATTTTTTAAGGATATTTATTTCCCTTTTTCCTTTTGGGAAATGAGACCTTTTGGGCATTTCCCCCCCCTTTTTGCCAGTTTAAAGCCGGCGAATAATGTACTTTTTTTAGGCAGGTGTGCCAACTAGTAAATTTAAAAACACAACAGAGCGCCAAGATCGCCCCCAAAATTTCTTTTAGAAATCGCTTAAGTTTGGTTTCAAAAACACAAAAGGTAGCCGGGGGGCGTACAGTGTATCGCCGAATAACAAAAAAAACTTTTTTTTTTTTTGTCCCCCCCGGAGTGCTAAAGGGGGTTTTTCCAACACGGAAAAAAAGGGGACCGAACGATCACGCCATGGAAAGGGTTTAAAGACGTTCCAAAAAGGGGGCGTGACTGTTATCGGACGATCCTGCTTTTTTTACCAACATAACTTAGGTCGTTTATGTTACGGTTTCCCCCAAAGGTAATTTGATACATGGTCCACTCTGAAAACCGTCTGTGTTGACTTGCGCCTTAAGAAACTTGGCACTGAATTTTTTTTCTTTAACAGTTTTTTTTTGTTTTATCTTTCATCTTTTTTGGTTTTTCTGTTATTTTGGCCCAACCTGCCCCGTCCCACATTTCCTGTTTCCCCTTTTTTTAATCATTCAAAAAAATTTATTCTTACAACCCCCCAAACCCAGACTATTTTAAGTCCGCGGATGGGTTGAAGGACCAAAAAAATCACAAAGGCCAAAACGATACCGGGGGCTTTTTTTAACAAAC
>JAHBCN010021658.1:0-13986 GCA_019359885.1 Listronotus oregonensis | reverse complement strand
AGAATACCTTTTTTTAGTTTAGGGTTAAATCTATCCAAAAATAATAACATTGTTGAGCCTTTGTCATAGAGGGTGTTAAAAAAATGCTATTATTGTGTCAGAGCTAGTCCTTTCATATAGTTATATATATATATATATATATATATATATATATATATATATATATATATATATATATATATATATATATATATATATATATATTTTATTTGCAAAACTTTTTTACCTTACTTCATAAAGTAAGTAAGAAAATCAAGTTTATTGGTATAAAAACGTTTATTAAATATCTCATTATTCATATTTTTGGGTTAATAAAAAGCAACTGTATGCAAAATATCATTTAAATTAATGTTATACAACTTATTTTGTTAATTGAAAGCTTCATAATGATAAGTTATCTAGGCATGGCCACGGATCAGCGATACATAATAGGTATCGATATGTGTTTGCGGCGAAAATGCTGATATTTATGCCTATATGGGTTAAGCTGCAAAAACGCAGTGCGTTCTTCTGACACAGTCAGATAAATAATTATCAAGAGATCTGATTTTGCTGAAAATCCTTCTGTTTGACCTTTGGATTTTTTAAAGCGATGAAAACGGGTAGATGGAATGCCTTAATTCCCTGGAAATATGGAAAACAATTACTTTGGGACGCTACTTCGCCTACCTTGCAAAATCCTATCTGGAAAAACTTATAATTTTTAGGTGCGGCTGCTCTATTGAAATCATCTAAAATATAAAGAGCGAAGAACCTTTATCTTCATTCCTTTTGCTGTTGAAACTTTTGGTCCTTTGGGTGATGAGGCTAAGGGTTTATTAATGAAATTTAAAAAAATACAATGCAAAAAATCTGAAGTTTCATTATCCAAAGAATTGGTTTAGTTGTGCAACGGGGTAATGCAGCATCGGTACTAGGTACAATCCAGGAAGACCTAGGACTTGATGAAGTTTATAATTTTTAAATATAGATTTAGTTATTTATTTAATTTTAGAATATCGTTATTTGGTATTTATAACATTAATATATTTTAATTTATTTTATTTATACATTTAATGTAACTAAAAAAGAAATGATCGAAATATAAACATAATATTATGTATTATATAAAATAAATTTACATACAGGTAACTTTAACAAATTGTACAAGAAGTATCGAATTTTTAAAAACGTCGCGTTTCATGTGCCACGTACCTATTATGCCCAAGTATAAGTTACTTGGCAAAGTTCTATATTGAGGTGCAATAATTAAACAGTTTTTACAGATTTTGATTTCATTAAAATACATAAACAGATACGCACCATTGCACAAGAAAACAGAAGACTCCAGCTCTGTTCCAAATCTTAATGCCAACTTGAATTTATGGCACACTGAAAATTTTCTAGGATTATGTTACTGCGATGAATCAAAAGGGTATTTTTTCTTCTGATAGTGGTACGGATATTTTTGATCAAATAGCCCATTGCTGTGTTCTTCCTTTACCTTTCAAATTTCCTTGCTTGGCCCTCTATTGCTCCTTATTTGACTCGATATTTTTTAAGCGGTATATAGTGAAATACAATATATCGATATAATATTTAATTTTTTTATTCCTACCAGCCGCTAAGCAACATTATACGGCCATTTGCAATTGATTACTGCTCTATAACCTTTTCATAGATGCCAACACATTATTAATATGGACAGAGCCATTATAGAGCGAGCGTAGATATATACGTCACGTGACTCGTCTGCATCGGAAATGTCCCGGTGAATTAATATCCTGCGTTTGTGGTCGACAATGGCATAACGGTTTAGGAAATGCCATAGATGTGTTTATGGACGTCTCTGCGGATTTATTTTGATGAGCAGTTTGTTTTTAAAATAAATATTGGTCGCATGGATATCAATAGGAAATACTGAATAAAAATGCTTAAAAAAAAAGGGGTCAGTTCCGAAAAACTAATAGAATGCTCTAAAGTGGCGCCATCTACTCTTTTCATATTAAAGTAGATGATAAAGCAGTAAAGTAAATAAATCCATTATAAAATAATTTTTAATATTCTATAATAGTTTCTTGAAAAACCACCAATATTGTGCGAAAAAAAGAGAACAGTGAAATTGCAGAACTGGAAGTCCTGGGAGAACGCAACAGGTAACTCCTTGTGGGTACCATGACATTCGGGAATAAAGGCAACGAAAAGGATGAGCTAGCGAGACGGGATCATCCACACCATACTTTGGACCAGAACCGCTCGGGTGACCAAAACCACAGCACGAGAGCAAACCAGGGAATGGATCCAAAACAAACACGGGGAATACTGAGGAAATCTTAATAGAATTAGACATTGGAAAATGCTTCATAAGGGGCCCATCCAAAAAGAATAAAGGAAGAACTACTTAAAACAAAGTCGGAAAAAACTTCGCATAACAGTAGAGTTGCTAACAGGGCTCGATAACCTAAGAGGACACCTCACAAGATGGACTCATACCATGGAGACCTAAGTTGCAGAATGTGGAGAAAGGGAAGAAACAGCGTACCATATCTTGTGTGAATGGAAGCATTAATTTAAAAAGAAGGTTTATTTCAACCAGAAATGAGCCTACAGGGAATTTACCCAACCAACCAGTCTCGGGGTTAAACAGACTTGTAGAAGGATCAAGACTAATGGGAGGAAAAGATAATGGGAACGTAGGCACAAAAAGCCCAAGAGGCTGCGCTGCCTCCGGTAGTGAATCAAGACGGCTCCCAGGGAAGAAGAAGAGGAAGAATTGTAGTTAGTTTGAATTTGAATATCTCGAAAACGAAACGTTGCCGAAAAAAACTGACTTCAAATTCATAATCAACACCCCAAAAAAACCCTTCATTGCAAAAAAAAAAAAATTGGCAGGGCGCAAGAGAAGTAAAAAACATTTTCGTTATTTATTTTACACAATGATTGTCGTTTTATACATGAAACCAAAGATTTATAAAAGTCCAAACCTGAGCGTAGTATTCATTGCGCAAGATCCGAGATTGCGCAATGTGCGTTTCCCTTTTTTTGCACGGGGCATGCATGCGGCAGTAGCGTAACTAAGGATGACTGCTCCTCGATGCAATTTTTTTGTGTGCGCATCCCCCCTTCCTTGAGAAATATATCCATCTTCGTCCCTACTTTCTACTGGCAATATGTTTTAACTTTTGTATATATATATATATATATATATATATATATATATATATATATATATATATATATATATATATATATATATATATATATATATATATATATATAGGCGCAGGAATATATGGTATGACCCCAGGTTTAATGCTTTGTTTCCCTGGGGAAATATGCCACTTTTTTTCCAGGCGGAAATAATGCCATTGAACTTTGTCTGCGGGAGAACTTGAGGAGGAGATATAAAGAGGATATTACTATCTTCTCTGATAGTCAAGCGGCCATAAAAGCTTTGGCATCTCAACAAGTCAACTCAAGGTTAGTTTGGAACTGTCTGCAATGCCCTAAACCTGGCTAACCACAACAAAAGTTAACTTTCCTGGGTGCCAGGACACAGGGAATACAGGGCAATGAAAATGCGGGACTCCATGGAAAAGGGGCCCCCGCAGCAAATGTTTGTGGGTCCTGAACCTGTTTTTAAATACCAAAAGCCTCGGTTCTTGGCTACATGACTCGGTGGATTCAAACACAACATCAGTCATACTGGAACCAGATTCCAAGGCAAAATCACTCTAAATCAATGTTGGAATCACCATCAAACATTGACAAGTGAACTACAAAAACTAAATAGGAATCAGATTAGAATAGTAAAGGATTAATAACCGGACACTGCACACTTAGAAAACATTTAAATACATGGGCATCTATAGAAAAAAACCCTTTTTGCAGACTATGTGACGAAGAGGAAGAGACAGCCCTCAATCATATATGAGTGCCCTGCACTTACATACTGGAGAACAAATCAAAACCTCAAGGTGGACACTAACCACCAGGAGGCTGGAGACCAGAAAAGAGCAGTAAAAGGGCTACTACATCTGTCTAAGGTGTCAAACCTTTTAACTGAAACAAATACACAAGAGATAAACAAGCCCTGTAGGCTGCAGTGTCGAGGCGGACAAAACCTTAACTTGTATATTTAGTTTATCAATTAATCAATATCAATCAGGGCTTAATGACATTCTAGTACAAGACCCGAAGTAATGCGTGGTCTATTCAGGGCTATTTAACCTTGCCTTCTATCTGCATCAAACAGATCGTATGGTTGGCGATGTTGCGGCTTTTAATTTCGTAAGCCGCCATGGTTATGCCCTCAGTTCGGTTGAAGCACGCTGGGTTCGGCGCCTATTGTCCATTATCATGATTTTCAGGTTTATGGTTGGTGAGTTTTATGCCACAGCATGTGCCCACCTTGGTCTTAGAGCCGTCAGTGTACAGGCTAATGGTTCCTTTAGACTCGCCTTTTATTGGTATTGTTCCCTTTTTTTGTTGATAGTGTGGGGTTTATGAAAAACAAACCTTGCTGCAACTGAGTCTGCTCTTCCCGGTAGAATTGGAAGTTCTTTTGTAACAACTCTCCACAGGCGTTGTCCAGTTGAGTCAGTGCCTACATTAGTATCTAGACCGACCATGCGGAGGAATGTTAGAGTCATCAAAGCCACTTCCCTTTCAGGTATAACCCCTAAAAAATATCTCTCGAGATTATTTGGATAGTAGCTTGGTCCTTATTTTAGGTATAACCTCTAAAATAAGGACCAAGCTACTACCCAAAAATATCGACAGAGATCTAAAATTGGACCAAGTAATTTGTTGACTGTGCTAGGTTTTTACTAATCGGTCTATATTAAAAAAAATATCTGTATTAATAAAAAAAGAACACTCATTGATAAAGACAGTGTTTTGGTATGACATAATAAATACACCAAACATTTTGTTAAAAAAATATTCTAACAATGCCACATTTTACCAAACGCAAAATCTATCTCTGTTACGTCAATGAATCTCGCTTTATCTTTAACCTACATAACCGTTATTTAGTAACCAACAAACTAGATAAAAAGCTGCATAATACAATATGATGCTCCAACTTCGTATTTTTTTTAGTGAAACTTTCGCGGGCGCGATTGGGAAACTTTTCCCTTATTTACATAATGATATATTAAATTTGAAGTTGTGGAGGTAGACGCCATCGCCAGTTGAGACGCTTCATAACGGTATCACATATTTATCGTATGCATATCTTTAAATTTTAAACAATAATAAACAACCTCGGTATTTTTTTTTTTACAAATTGGGAAATTTTTTATATTAAAACAGCGCGAGAAAAGAAAAAACAATTTTTTTAATTTGGACGAAAACAGAAGTAATGCGGAGTTCGATAAGAAGTTTTTCTTTGATTTTTTACCAAAGCTCTTAGTCAAAACTTTTGTACGGGGTCAGGTAATTTGTAGCTTTTCTTCCTATTAACACCAACTTTTGTTAATCTTTAATGTATAAAAGCTTCACACAGTGGCGATCAGGTTTTTTTCATAATTTTTTATCTAAAAGTAAGATATGGAACCCACACCAAATATATTTACGTTTTATTACCTATTGTTATTGGGTAAACCCATTTGTTCATAAGGGCAAAAATTGGTCCAGGTATTTCTTGAGAAATTAAATTAGGCATATAAATATTTTGGATAATATTTTAGTGGCAGTGTTGAAAAAACCGTTTTTATTGCATTTCGAAAAAGTTGTTTTACGAGAATATAACTATGTCGCGTCGAAATCATTTGTCATTTGATGCAAAACAGGTTGTAAAAAATGTGTATGAAACTTTAATCATTAGAGGTCTAATTAAAGGTTGGGGCTTTAAAAGAAACCGTCTACTTACAAAAACTCCAATATCATCGATAAGGGATATTATTATTAGTGAAGAATTGAACAAAAGAAAAAAAAGGAGTGATTTTCAATCCCCACCGTATAGACAATAGTGATCAGGAACTAATAAGAAGGAAAATCTATTGTCTTTATGAAAGCGGGTTATTCCTACCTTGGATAAACTGAAAAAGCTAGACGAAGACGAAACCAATATAATTAGTAGCCGTGACACCCTCCATAGAGTTGTTTGTAAAATGGGATTTAAATACCGCAAAATAAACAAAAAGACAAGTAGTAATGGAATCAATGGCGGATTCAAGAGGGGCGAATGGGGCGATCGCCCCCCCCCGCCAGCCAAAAAAAAAAAAGGGAAAAATAAAAAAAAACGAGTTAGTAATTAGTAATTTTTACGTATCTTCCTCAGGTTTCGAGTTATTTTAAAGAAGCCTATTTTTTATTAAAATTCTGAAATTTGATTTTCACTTGCAGCTGCTTTTTTTTTAATTAAGCAATTTAAATGGGTTAAAATTTTAAAATGTATTTATAATACTTAAATAAAAAGAATTGAAAGTGCAAAAGGACTCATTTTAATTAGGGTGGTAATTAAAGGGTTTTTTTTTAAGATTCTTGCACTCAAAAAATTTTGGTCTAACCTTATTTGAATCTTTACTCAATTATTATGACACATATCTTTTTTTTTAAAAAAAAAAAGGTCTTTGCAAATTCTTTAAAAAACTTTTTTTTTTTCGAAAAATACGTAGATTTTGCGTTATTTGCCTTTGAAACTCTGAAATTTTGTGTTTGATGACTAACATTTAACAAACCACAACTTGGTTTGCAGTGGTCCCACAGCAGTTACAAAAAAGAAAAAAACCCTTTTTATTCGTTTTTTTTTAAGCTACAATTTTGTTACTTACAGTTTTTTTGGATAAAATGCATACTTATCGAGTTATTTGCAAAACGATTAAAAACGTTGATTTTATCGACGCAAAACTTCGACTCCCGATTGAAAATAACTCGAGAAGTATGCATTTTACAAAAAAAATGCATAGAATATTTTTTGCTTAGAAATCATTTTTCTATCGATTCCTGTAGTTAAAATATAAAAAAAATTCCACCCTCGAGATGGGTTGCCAACCACCCCCAAGATAAAGGCGTCCTTCGGCATGATATAGATTTTAAATCTTGGACTATTTCCTACCTACTGTCATAATTTCCCAAATCATTCTATGCATTTTTAAAAAATTGCTTGGCTAAATGGTTTTATTTTCCTGGACTATACTAATATAATTTGCAATGTACAAATGGGCAGACGGGTGTCTAACCTGGACGGGGCTCCCGAACCACCTGACCTTTGGACCCTTTTTCTACTTTGAATGGTATTCCAAACATATAGCCCTTAAACCTCCGCCTAAAAACCCCCCTCCCCTAAAGATTTTCTGAATCTGCCCTTGAATGGAATCCACAGATTACGCACTTGGAGATTTAATTACCTCCAAGAAATTAAAAGATATAGGTTAGATAACAGATCCATAATTTACCTTGATGAAACATGGTTCGATACACATGACAAAGTATCCAAAGGATGGGTTGATTCCAGTCAAAACTGTCAGACGAAAGCACCTTCAAATAAAGGAAAACAGATTATCGTAATACACGCTGGTTCAGAAACGGATTTTCCACACTGCTTGCTGTTGTCTGCAAAGAATATTAAGGATTCTAGCTTGGATTATCATGAGGATAAATTTCAGAACTTTAAAAATGCTTTCAAAAATGTTTTTAAAAAATATTCCAAACAAAGGACATGGATAACGAAAGCTACCACAGCCGTCTGCTACACAAAGCACCAGCTTCATCAAGTTCAAAAACTGAAATCCAGGAATATTTGTTAGAAAATGATATTCATTTTGAATTCAGTTACAAAAAAACGCATCTTTTGAAGTCCAAATTCATATGCAATTAAAAAAAATATGTATGTGATAATTTGGCTGAACATTTTTAGCATACTGTCTTACGGCTTCCCCCGTATCACTGTATGTTTAACCCCATAGAGCATTTGGGGAAACCCAAGTAAAATCAAAGATCGAGCATCTTCAAGCCCCAGTGTTATAAATTTGAAAAAAAAGTAATTAACATAAAAATTGAGAAACTGGAAAAATTCATTACAGCACATTAAAAAAAAATTGGGGGCTCTTTCATTTCTACCCAAAAAAAATAACCTATTGTAATTAATCTCAATGATTACTCTGATAGGGGGAAAAGAATTAGATTTAGATATTTAGATTAAAAATGTAATTATTTTAGATAATGCAGTTAAAAATTTTTTTTAAAAAAATTTGCATATATTTAATTTTTTTAAGTAATTTTAAGATTATACTTACCAAAAAAACAATAAGTTATAAATCTTTATATTTTTAAAAAACCCCCCCAATGTTTGTCCTTTAATACCTCCCCGAAAAAGAAATTTTTTTTGCCCAAAATATAATCCATAAATGAAATCAAGAGCAAAAGGGGGGAATTTTGGAAAAATATAGCTCATTTATTAATCAGGAAAAAAATTTTATATTTTGCAGACGTTACATTTAACCTACGGTATTTCACAAAAATTTTTGGGGTTTAAGGGGCAAAAAAAAATTTTTTGGTAAATTTTTAAAAAAAAATTTAAATTTTCCCAAAAATTCTTAATTAATAGAAAAAAAACATATATTTTAAATAACGTAATATTAATATCAGTCGCTCAGGTCATTTTTGGGAATTTAAACTGTACAGAGTGTCTAAAATTTAGTGTAAAACCCAAATTTTAAAGCACTTTATTTTTTTTTTTTTAATATGACCCCCTTTTATATTTTTAGGTCGTTGGATGCAAAAAATTTAAAAAAAACATTTTTTTAATTTAATTCCCTTAAAATTTCCCCAACCCTTTAAAAAAATTATTCGTTAAAAAAATTATTTTGGCATCTATTTCAATTGTAATATCATTAAAAAAAAAAAGGGGGGTTTGGGTTTTGAAAAACAATTTTTTTGGGAATTTTACACTTTCCGCAAGGATTTTAAAAAAAGGATCCTATTGAGGGGGCTCATATCTCTGCCTTTTTTTTTTTAGTATGGGAAAAAATTTTTAATGGCCGAGTAAAAAAAAAATATTATTATACCTTTTTTTTTTGTTTTTAGGGGGGAACCCCTTTAAGGCCAAAAAGGCAAAATTTTAAAAAACCTAGGGGGTCCCAAATTTTTTTTACATTTTGGTTTTTTAAAAATAAGACGTCTATACTTCCTTTATGACAATTATTTCTATACTAAATCTTAACCCCCAAAAAACTAACCAAGAAGCCCCCCCAGTCCTTCATTTTTCATGATTCGGTCCCCCAGTTTTGGATATTTTTAGGCATAATGCAATTGAAAAACACAAAATCTTAGCACGAAAATCAGTAAAAAAAAAAATCTTTCAATATTGCATTATTTTGACGAGGATAAATGATATGCGCATTTTATATTAGCACAAAACCAGGGATCGCATTTGCTGCTCATTTTTATGTATGTTTCTTGGGTTAGTTATGTTAATTTCCGGATACCAATACAATTCATAAATCGTATTTTACTTGAAAAAAAAAATTTACACATATTTTTTTTTGATAATAAATATGGTAAAAAACCAGTGTCATAAATGTTCAGGGTGTCCCATATTTGACACCTTTATAGGGTATTTCCGTAATTTTTAGTGCTATCAAAAAAGTAAATATATGCATCATGTGTCTTTTTAAATCAAACTTAAATTGGTAAAATCAAAATTTGAAAATTTTTCCCCCCCTTAAGAGATAAGGTAACAAATTAAAAAAAATTTAAATTTTTAAAAAGACCCTATATTTTCTTAGTTAAAAGAATCAGCAAAATATTTTTCCGAAGGGGTTTTTTTTAATGATTGTTTTAAAAATATGACCCCAGAATAAAAATACGAGGTCAGGTAACAAAGTTCCCCGGCATAACCCCATTTTTTTTTAAAAAAAAAAACCCCAAAGGGAAATTTAACGGTTTATGGAAGGCCAAGCTGTAGAACCAAAAAAATTTCTAGGCGTGCAGGGCAGCGGGGGAAAAGGGGGAACGGCCTCGCCAAAATTTTCGCCATGAATACTAGGGGGAGGTCCGGGGGTTCCATAATTTTTGTTACCTTGTATAAAGTTGACATCATCAAATGTAAAATTTCAATAATATACCTTTTTGTTTTTTTTTTTTTTTCACAACCTTGTTGGGGTTATTTTAAAGAAACTTTTTTTAGAAAAATTTAAAATTATTGTGTAATATTGGATTTTAATTTAAAATTAAATTTATGGAAAAAAAAAGATGGGCCACTTCACGGGGTTCTATTTAAATGTTCGATATTTTTGGGGGGTATTTTTATCAAAAAAAATTAATTAAACAATTAAAAACACGATTTTTTTAAATAAATTTCAAACAAAGATAGTTGCCTGTCCTTATCACCAATTTTGTGATAAAAAAAAAAGGGAAAAAAAAGTGTAAATGAGTTTTTTTTTTATTATTATACAAAAGGGGATTTAGAGGAAATGTCAATACTTCAGGTACGTAGTCGGGGGGCCCAAAAAAAAACATAAAAACTATACAAATATGGGACCGCAAGCCCTTCGTTTAGAAAAAAGGGGTGTTAAAGTTTTCATTTTTTTATCTTTTTTTTTTAAAAAATCTATGATAATGTAAATATTGGGGTAAAAATTTTGGATCCGGCGGTTTTTTGGTATGATTGGTTGATTGGATTCGAAAACCTTTTAACTTAGTACGGCTCTTATTTGTAGGGGGGGGCCCCCTACACGTCTTTTTACTATTTTGAAAAAAACAACTTTTTGGTACGCCCCTGTATTACTTTTTTTAAATAAATTGTATAATTGTTTTTGTTTTTTTTTGTCAAAAAAAATTTTTCTGTTAAAAGTTGATATAAGAAACCGTTTTGAGATATTTAAATTTAAAAAAATTCGCGCATCTGATTTTATTAAAGCAAAATTAAAAAAAAAAATAAAAAAAATATAATTAAACAATATGTATTTTAATTTTTAAAAAAAAGTATAATGTGTTGCCGACCTACATACTGATTTATCAGTGCGTAGGTAGGAACACTTTAAAAAATTTTGAAATTTTTTTGCGCAAAAATCGGGGGCCCCTCATGACAGTTATTTTTTAGTGGGCCAGACATTTTTGATCAAATAAAAGGGGGTTTTTCCAAAAAAGGGCCCCGGGGGCCCAATCCGGCCCCCGGAAATTTTTTCCCCCGCGGGGGCTAGCATACTTAAAAACCCTTTTTTGGGGAACAAAAAATTTTTTTAGAAAAAATTTAGTTTACTGAAGTATTCTAATTTTTTTTTTAATAATTATTAATATACCACATTGAATTCATTTAACCCGCTAACTCATAACATTCTTGTAGGCTTATTGTTATTGTTTTTTTGATAAGTTGGATAAAGAAATCATAATTGTAATGAGTAAAGAAACGTATAATTTTAAAAAAATTTAACTTCAGTATATAAAAATTTTAAAAATTTTGAAATGAATCCAACTAATATTTTATACATTTTAAATAATCACAACTTATAACAAACATAATGACATTTTGAAATAAAATGAGATTTTTGTAATTGAGATTTTCCCCCCGGGCAATATTTTAAAAAATTGTGGACTAATTTTACCTTTTACCAATTTTTAAAAAAGATTTAAATGTCAAAAAATTAATTTCGATCTGTAAACATTTTTTTTTGTATTTAAATTTTTTAGAAGGTTTTCACACAAATAAGTAGTACCAAAAAAAGAAAACAGACCACGAGCAAATTTATGCAAATTTTAAAATTTAAGTCGGGGGAAACTTTTTAAAACCCCAAAAAGATGAGTTTTGATATTTGTTCTTAATTATATCACTGCATTGTAGATCAATCATTTCCATTTGGTTCCGGGGTAGGGGTTTCAATGTCAGTATCAAAAGGATTCTGAAAAATTTTTTTTTATTCGCAATGGCATCAAAGTCCGAGAAACGAGTTTTAAAAAATTTTCTTCAAAGACTCAAAGTTTCGATTGCAAAATCGATAGGAAACTGTTCAGTAGGGGCTGAATATTTCAAATGGAAAAGTGAAAAAAATTTATTTCCCAGTTGTGATTGAAACAGTTCAATTTCTTCCGGAATGTTTTTTATATTAGTGTATAAATCAGAAAGATGCTGGTTTTCCTTGCAATCCCAAATTCAGTTCGTTCACATGTTTTGTCAAATCAACATAGGGGAAGCTAACTTCCACAGCCCCGCGTCGTTTTGTAATTTTGTAAAGGGCGATGCTTTTCATTCAAAAAAAATTTTTTTTTCACTGCTCGAAGTTCAAAAAAAGCTGGGGAAAGGCTTTCCCCCCAAATGCCCGGAAGGCAAAGATAAGGTGTCAGTTTCTCCAATCTCTTCAATAAATTGTCGGGGGAAATTTCAGGATTCAGCCCAAAATCCGATAAAAAACAGTTGATATGACTGGTTTCAGAACGTCGACATATCCAAACATTTTCCCACAAAGACTGTTGATGAATGATACAATGTAAGACTAATGGTTTTTTTAAACCCCCGTCATTTTCACAGCCTTTGACACAAGAGCGACCACTCCTTTATCTTTCCCCCCCAGGGGTTTTTTCCCCCATCAGTTGTAATACATTTCAAGTTTTTCCATCGAAGGTTTTTTTTATTAATGGCCATTTCAACCCTTTAAAAATATCTGTACCAGTAGTTGTGCCAAGGAAATATACATATCAAGAAGTTCTTCGTGCACTTCATAGCTTTTATCTACTCCTCGAATATAAATCAACAGCAGTATCTGACACATCCGTTGACTCATCCAAGGCCAAAGAAAACCACTCAAAATGTCCATTTTTTCGAACAGTTTAGAGGAAAATTTTCAGGGTGTTTTTTACCCTTCGACCCAGTGTTTGCTGACATACTGACAGTTTTTAAAAATTTTTCCTTTTCGGGGGACATTTTTCGGCCCCAATTATGAAATTTTTGATCATTTCTTTTATCGGGAATGGTTTTTCACTTTTTTTCAATTTCAAGAGCCACACGAAAGCTGGCACGAGTTGCACCCCCCCTTTTTTTCATTTTTTTTATTTTTTTTAAATGAAGATTGCTGCGATTTCAATCCGCGCTGCATAGCTTCGAATTTTTCTGTCCGAAAAATTCCTGTATATTTTGAGAATTTTGGGGAAAAAGTTTTTTTTATAATGATTTAATGTTATATTCTTTTTGAATGGCTAAGGGGGTTTTGCAAATCAAACATAGCGCCTTGTTACTGGACTCATTACGAAATACGAAAATTCCACTGATCTTTGAATTTTCTGCATTCACTATCAATTTTTCGGCCTTTTCCCCACTAATAATTCCCCAAAAAAAAACAATTCAAATCAAAATACTGTTATAAAGATGTCTTAAACTTAAAAAACGCACAAACACGTTTTAAGGAGGTAGTAAAAATTTTTTTTTTAAAACAGTGTCATAGGAACTGACTTGTGGTTGCGCCACTAGCCTTCTTTATATTCCAAAATTCTTTTTATCAAAAGGGGTGGAAGAGACCAGAACTTTCTCGAACCATCGAGATTATTCTGTACGTGCTATTAGCGCCATCTGTTAGCGATAGGGGTTTGTCCACGAAAACGTGTCACCCTTACTCCTCATGGCTCGTACTCTACGACCAATTTAGGAAAATTTTAGATAATGACAGGAAAATTAATAATATGCAGTGTTGCCGTTTTGCGGGGTTTTTTCCGATTTACCTTTTTTTTAAAGTTGTGTACTTTTTCGGACTTTTTTTTTTTCCCCTGGACTATTTCCTTTCCCCTTCCACCGGCAACAATGATAATATGGTTTTGGCCCTCGGAACTTACTGGAGTAATCAGTATGGCCCTAAGGCTGGAAAGTTTGGAGACCCCTGAAATAGACCGTAGTATTGGGCTTCCATTAACCTTTAATCTTCCTTGAAAAAATCTGGTATATACATCCTGTATAATATCGCCATCAACAACAAAACCTATTTTTCAACCAGTTATTGTCCTAAAATTCAGTTTATTTTTTTTGGGTTAAAGTTACTCGGAAAAAAAACTTAACATAATAAAATTTTATCTTTT
>JAHBCN010021657.1:0-14069 GCA_019359885.1 Listronotus oregonensis | reverse complement strand
TATGTTAGTGCCACTTTTTTTAAAGGGGGATTGTCCATTATATATATATATATATATATATATATATATATATATATATATATATATATATATATATATATATATATATATATATTAAAGAGCAATTTAAAAAAATTTGGTTCCATCGTGTTGGAACGCCCGGGGCCCCAAAAATTTTTGGTCATTTAAAGGGGGATTTTATTTTTAAAACCTATCACAACCCAAAAGGGGGGTGACTAAAATGAGTTACTATACGTGTTTTTTTTTTCCAATAAATCAAAAATTGGATCGTTGTTTTTCTTGGGTTCATGTATGGCTAATTGTATGGTATGTATGAAAGGGGGTTGGGGTTTTCCCCAAGGGGAAAGGATATTTTTTCACAAATTGCCAAAGTACATTTTTTGTATATATCAGGAAGAATTCTATCTCTAAAATATTTATCTGAAGGAATATTGTAACAAGGAACCTTTTAAAAAGCCGCTTAAAACCCACATCGTTCACAATACTGGGGCTGTATATTGGGGGGGGCCCAAAAAATTGAAAACTCGAATATAAAAAGGGGCAATACCTGGAAAAATATCCTTTTTTAATTTACCAAATTTTGGGAAAAAAAAATTTAAAATTGAAAGGTCATCTTGTTCTCATTACTATTAATAAAACAAAAATATCAAATTTTTTCACATTTCTATTGTATATAAAAAAAAAAATAATTTATTATTGTTATAAACGTTTTATATTTTTTTTTTTAAACCCAAAATTATAATTTTTTTTATATATATTTTTAGAAATGGATACCCTTTTTGGAACGGCCTTTTAAAAAATGTTTGAATTGAGTCAGTTGTTTTAGGCAAGCGAACTTGTCTGGACCGGCTTGCACGACGCGGCTTAAGATTTAAGTTAAAAATTAAAGAATCTTATAATTATTGTTATTTTTTTTATCGGCGTTTTTTTAAAAATGAGGGAAAAAAAAGCCATAGTCACTAAAAAACAATGGAATGCCCCATTTTGGGAAAATCCGTTTAACTAAAAGTTTTGCCAACTATTGAGAATTTTTTTAAAATATTATTTGTTTGTCAGATATGAACTCAAATTTAAAAATATTCAGGAAAAGAACAAAGTTTCTCAGATATAAAAAAATGTGTTTTTTAAAAAACCCGGGGAAATAGGAAATTTTGGGAAAATTTCCATCAGTTTCCCCCGAACAATCAGACATTAGCGAAAATATCATACAGAGTATTTACAATTGTTAAGGTTTTCAAAAAAAAAAAAAATATGAACCAAAAGTACCCTTTTTTTTTTCCAAATAAAAAAACTAAACTATTTGATTTTCCCCCTCTTGCAAAAAAAAAAACCCCAATTTCCCTTGTTCCTGAAAAAAATGGGGGTCCTACCACTAAAGAAAAACCCTTTTTTTGAGTGATTAAAGACTAAATAAAAAAAATGGCCTTAGGACCTGTTGATGTGAAGGAAACGCAAAAAAAAAAATAAAATTAGAAAATAGAAAACAAAAGGAAACATACAAATGGGGGTTTCCAATTGACAAATCATCGACCTTATACACTAAAGAAAAAAAAAGGATCTAGTTCTAAAGTGGAAATAAAGGGGTTTTCCTTTACACTTATCCACCTTAATCACCATTTAAGTAGAAATCCATTAACTTCCGATTTTACGGGAATTTTTGCGACCTGTTTGGAATCTCAGGGGGGGACTGCAGCAGCGATTGAAACGGCAGTTTTACAAGATGTTGGTAGGTGACACAAGAAAATTTTAACAAATGAAAAGAAAAAAAATAAAATTCAAAAGCTCGAAAAAACCCGGGGTTTTAAAAGGTAAAGAACACGCTGATGCTAATTTTTTTAGAAAAAGCATTTATTTTGATGGGGAAAGATAAGACACTGTATGGAAGAAAAAGATGGGCTTTATCGTAGAACAATTTCAAAAAAGGGATGTTTCCATAATAGAAGAACCTGGCTCTGTTTATGGGGCACGTCTCCCCCCAAAAATGGCACAGGAAAATCCATTGCAGTAAGTATTTACGAATTCTGTGTAAGAAATAACATAAGCTTTGATAAAAAAGTATGTAATGGTTTTTAAGGCCCCTGAAAAAAAAGGCCAAAAAAGGGGCCATAAGATATTTAAAATTTTAAATTAAAAACCTCTTCAGTGGTTTATATGTCAGATACATGCCAATGAGCTCCCATTAAGATATTTATTTAATCACCTAGATGGGCGAACCACTGGTGCAACACAGCAGTTAGGCCTAATTGGAAAAACTTCTTAAGAACTGTGAAACACGTCCCGTAATAGATTTCGTTCCGGATGTTGGATTTTTGCCAAAAAAACCCCAAGACCAAAAACGACCACAAAAATTTTTTTCAAAATATGTCAGGCCGTTTTTACGGAAACTGTCCCCGAACTTGGCCAATTCGCAACCTGGCAAACTATCCCAAAAAGGTGGTTAATTTTAAACAAATAGGCTTCCCGGCTTTAATTCGTTGTGAAAATCCCCTTTGAAAATCTCATAATTTTGTAAAGGGTTTAAACTATGCACCGATGTGGTTTTCGATAAAAATGCACCCTTTTTTAAGGGTGGTGCCCAACATGTCCTTAAAACTACCCAATTAACGATACTTAAGCAATTTTTTAAAAAAGATGATAGATCTGGTTATACAACGTAATGCTTACTTCGCTCATCCCGAGAACATGATCATGATATCTGATGATAGTAAAGCCACCCGGGAAACCGGGGCCAGGCGCTTTTTTTTAAAACTAGGACTGTGGGACATTCCGAAAAGATTCGAGAATTTATCGTTCCAAAATTAATTTTTAAGCTGCTTTTTTTGGGGCGAACTTATTAATTGGATGGAAGTTAACCTTACACCCCCCCGTTTTAAAGGGAAACCATTTTAAAAATTTTTATCAAAAATCTGTCTTTGTTATCTTTTTTCCCATTTTTTTTTTTTGGTTACAAAATAAAACCCCCCTTTAGAGGGCAAAAAATTTTTTAAAAAAGGGAAAAAAAAAAATTCACGTATTTTTTTTTTTAATAATACCGTTTTTTTCCCCCTTTTGGGGTTAAAAAAAAATTAAATAAAAAATACACCCTATATGAATCGGCCCACCCAAATGTTTTCTATAGCTATTAATTCTCCAAATGTGAACCTTTTTGATTTAGTCCTATCTTTCCCCTAACTGCATATTTTCAAGTTTCTTTGGTTGTGTGGTTGACCCTCCCTTAAGCTTGCATATGAACGAGATAAACCCCCGGTTTTTCGTATGTTTCCCATCAAAAAAAGAACGCTTCAAATATGGGGGTTTCATAATTCAAAAATTTTTTGTATCGGAGGTACATTTTGGGTTTTGGGCCAAAAAAAAACACTCATTTTAACGACTTAACGCAAAAAAAAAACATAAATTTAATAACTTGTCGATATTGCAGCCAAAGTTACTAATTTCTAAAACAAATTTATTATATTTTTGCCATTAACATTTTTTTTTTTTGACCCTCTTTTAATTTTTCAATGTAAACCCCTATGATGCTTTAAATTTGGTATTTGCTGTTTCCTTTACCTCCCAGAGAAACAACAGCATTACATAATTCACAGGTATTTGCTTTTATTGTGAGGCATTAACTTTGTTCTTGGTAAATACTTCCAGTTACTTTTACCACTAGTTATGTTGCCACTAATACTGCTACTTATTGAAGATAATGAACCAAAGGCTCTTGAAGAGGACGACAACGACGGAAACGGATGGCAAAACGGATGACAAAACGATCCATGTTTGTGAAAAATCAGAGCAATACTATTCCGAGTTTTATTAACTTATTGTTTCCCAGCGTTTTGGGGAAATTTGGTATTCCCCGACCGAGCGAACGCTCCGACGGCCGGGCTTTGTTAAATTCGGGGATTTACCGTATCTATTTTTTTCCGCAGGGTGATTTTACAAAATATCGAATTTGCTCGTTTTTTTTTTAGTGATTTTATGGTTTAACCGTGTAGGGAACAGTATATCATTATAAATCATTTTTAATCATTTTAAAAAATTTGACATAATTTTATTGGCGATATATCGGTATGGGGCCGAATTATGATATATCGGTATCGCCGATATCGGTATCGGAAAAAAATTATCTCGCCCCCTTTTTAAAAAATTCAAAAGCCCTCAGTTCTGTCATTTTATTCTGGTTAGTTAAAGGGTTTTTATTTTCTCCATATATTTGACGTGATAAATTACTAAAAGTATAAAAGTAATCTTTCCGTTTAGATAGATAGTTAAAACATACATTATTATTGTTTTTTTAATATCACTTTTTTTCAAATAAATATTTAATATTTCTGCATCTTATAGGGAGCAATATAAATTTTGATATTTATTAGGTTTAATTAATTCAAATTTAGTTTTAACATTTTTAAAATTCGCTATCCCAAACCGATCGAAGTGGTCTCATTATTTAAATATTTTTAGGCGTAATCTAACGAGAGCTTATTGAAACATGAATCCGCCATATAGAAGATTTTTGAAAAAGTTAGGCAAGCCAACATTTTAATATTCTTTAAATTTATACATGGGTTTTTTTTTTTGGGGAAAAAGGTGTGAAAGTAATAAAAAAATACTAAAATTTAGAAAGTTCCATAATTTTTTAGGCGACCCAATTTATTATTTATTATTTACAAAATTTTTTACATAAAAATTTTTTAAAAAAAATATAGTTTTCATCAGGGTGGCAGAGGGTGAAAAGGGTCCCGTACTATGCCCCCCAGATGGTTTTTTCGAGTAAGCGTGAATTTGTTTAGCCTCATAAAAAGAACCCCCAATACGAAAAACAAATAAAAATTCCATTTAAGACGTATGTTTGATTGAATTTCCATAAGGGGCCAAATACACCTCAGAAAAAGGCCCCCCCTCAATATTTCAAGACTATCTATCTCCTCCTTCCGGCCTTTTTTTTTACTCCGAAAAGGGGGGCCCTAAATATTTATGGAATCCGCCCGGCATTGACGTTATTTAGTTTTATTTATTATAAATTTCCCGCAGATGCATCGTGGCTTATCAGCCATTCATATTTAAAAAATTAAAAAGGGAAGGGGGAATAAGCCTTTTCCCCAAAAAAAAGAACGAGGGGGGAAAAAGGGGAGTTTTTTACGTTGAAATGTGTGTTTTTAAAAAGGTAAAAAAATTTCCGACTTCTGTTCGGGTTTGGGGGCCCCACGACGTCCTTCTTCGAAAAGCTTTGTAATGCAAGGGGATCTAAAAAATTTTTTTTTTGGGGTTTTTTAAAAAAAAATTTAAAAGCCCTGATCGGTTTGTTTTAAAAAAATAAGGGGGTATTGAAAAAAAAAGGGTGTGTTTTATTTAGTAAAGATCATTTTCTTTTTTGGTAGCATATAGATTGGCTGTTTTAAAATAAAAACCCGCCCCCAAATTTTAAAAACCCAATTTTAAAAAATTTTTTCTGTAAATGTGGGGCGATCAAAAGTGCAATTAATGAAAAATAAAATTACTTCCAAAAGAACTAACCAAATTGGGTGATGCTATTACAGTAGAACCTCGAAATCAAACCTCGATAAAAAAAAAAAACCGGGGCAAACAAAAAAAAATTTCGGGAATAATATTTTGGTTATTAAGTTTTAATTTAAAAAAATTGTTATATTTTGGGGGCCATAAATATAAAAAAAAAAAGTTAATCAGAAATAAAAAAAATTTGGGGTTTTAAAAAATAATAGTAAGAGAATTTTTTTAACGGAAAAAAATTTATTCCAGCGATTAAAAATATATTAAAAAAATTTTTTATCAAGAAAGATCAAAGATCATTAGCAAAATTTAAAAAAAAAATTTAAAAAAGTAACTTTTTAAATTTTAACCCATTTTTTAAAAAACAAATTTTTTTAAATTTTTAATTAAATTTTAAATTGAACGGAAGATATTTTGGGGGGGCCCCTCATTTTTAAAAAATGTATAAGAACTCCTTATTAAAAAAATCGTTTTTTAAAAAAGAAAAGGGGAAATTTTTTTATTGAAACGCATCGAAAAAATGGGAGCTTTCAAAAAAAACTATTAGATAAGGTGTCCGTTAAGAAAATTTTTTAAAATTTTTTGTCTTCCCCCTTGTTAGTGTTTTTTTGGATTCTACGGATCAAGGGGGGTTTTTCACTTTTTTTTTTTAATTTTTTAAGGGGAAACTTACAAATAGGGCCCTTTTTAGTCCCCTTAAAATTTTTTCCGGTAAGAAAATAAATTAATAGTAACAAAATTTTTTTAAAAAAAAGTTTTTATTTACCTTTTTTTAAAAAAAAAATAATCTTTTTTTAAAAAAAACCCTCAAATTATTACTTTTTCCAAAAATTTTGTGATAAAAAAAAAAAAAACAAAATTTGCCTGTGTAGATATAGATGAATTTTAATTTTAAAATTTATCTTGACAAAAAATTTTTTGGGGTTTTTTTTCGTTTTTATAAACTAGGTAAATTTTTTTAAAAACTTTTTTATCATATAAATTGTGAAAATTAAAAATTGAGGGGTTTTTTTAAAATTAAAAAAATTTTTTTTTTTTTTAAGTACAGGTAAATACGCAAAAAATTTTTTTAAAAAAATTTTTTTTCTATTTTTTCTTTTTTTTAGTTTATGGGTGGATTTAGAGTGACTTCATTTTTTTTTTTATTCTTCCAAACCCCCTTTTTTTATACCCATATCTTTGGGGCATAAAAAAAACTAGTCCCCCCTTGGGGGGGCCACCATATTGGATTAAGGGGATGTTATTTTTTTTTTCGTATTTTATCCAAAAACCTTTTTTCAACTCTTTTAAAAAATGCATAAAAAAAACTAATCCGCCATCTTTTTCCGCCATTTTGGGGGTTCCATTTTGGGGTAAGAATGACGCAATTTTTTTTAACCTAAATTTCATCAAATAAAGGGGGAAAAAAACTGGCTCAAAAAAATTATTTGGGGGGGCCGCCATATTGTGTATATAGAATGACAAAATTTTAAAAACCCTCAAAAATAAACGCGTAAAAATTTTTTTGTTTAAAAGGGGGTTCGGATAACTGTTTAAAAAAACCCGTTGCAAGATCGACCCCAAATATACATACATCATACATTGCCAAAATTTTATTTTAAAAACTTGTAAAATAAAAAAAAAATAGATGATACTGCCTACCAAAAAAAAAAAAAAAAAAAAGTTTTTTTTAATTATTTTGTTTTCTTGAAAAAATTAATTTTAAATAAAAAAATTTTTTGGTTTTTTTTTAAAAAAAAGGTTTTTTTAAATTTTTAATAAAAAAAAAACTAATCCCTCTTTCAAAATTTAAAAAAAACGTGTTAAAATTTCAAATTTTTTTAAATTTTTTTGTCATAATATAAAAAATTTAAAAAACTGTCGCAAGAAATTAAAAAAAAAAACAATATGTACTTACCCCCGGGGTCAATTGATCTTTAGCAGCAACTTACCAAAAAACCAAAAAAAAAAAAATTAAAAACCCCAATAATAAAACATAAAAAAGGGAAAAACCCCGTATAAACCAGTACCCGGGGGAAAATTTTTTAATTACACCCGGGAAGCCGAAAAACATTCTTACAAAAAAAAAATTTAAAACGTCTTTTTTTTTCTCGAGTCTCCCCCCCGGTTTTTCGGTTCAATTTTCCCCCATCGCCCGGGTTTTTAAAGGAAAAAGGGAAATTGGGGAGATGCTTAATTTTTAATTAAAAAAAGGAAGGACGGAATTTCCCCTATGAATGGGTCATTTTCAAAAAAGTGCCTTAAGAAAAAAAATGCGAAAACTATTGAATTTTTTTCCCAAAACTTTTTATTTTGTATGGTAAACTGACAGAAATAAATTAAGAAAAACCCCAAAAAATTTTAGAAATTTGTAAGTTCAAAAAAAAATATCTTAAAAAAAAAAAGAAATTTCCCCTAAAAAATTTTTTTTCAATTCGCATACGCCCCTTTTTAAAAGGGTAAATATGTTTTAAAAAAAAATTTTTCTATATAGAAAATTAAAAAAAATTAAAAAAATATTAATTTAAAAAAAAAATTATTTAAATTTTTGCTTCAAAAAAAATTTAATTTTTTCCTTTTTTTAAAATGGAAAAAAAAAGTCAAACCAGAGCTGAATACTTCTTACTAAAAAAATTAAAAAAAAGGGTTTTCTCTTTTGATGGCAGCTACAAAGAAATTTGTTCTTTATAATTTTTGGAAACCAGAAAAAAACCCGGACTACCCCAAGTGTCTCAGAATAAGCAGAAAAAAAAATTAAAAAATTTAAGAAAAAAATTTAAAATGCATAGATATAAAAACACTTCCATTTTTTTTTTTTTTGAAAAACTTGTGGGATTTTGATAAATTTTAAGTACATACTACTAGTTTTAAACCCCAAAAAAATTATTTAAATAATCAGATAAAAAATGAAATCATTTTAAAATTTTTTTTTAAAAATGACCCATGCCAATCCTAACAAGACTGTAGAAATGGCCAAAAAAAGGGTTTAAAGGGGTTAAGATTCTTCATTAAAAAAAGGGAAAAAAGAAGAATGCGATTGTTTCCCACAATGATAAATGTTTTGGGCCCCGGTGGTGTAGACTGTAAAAAGGATTGTTGGGGTTTAGAGATTCAGTATCGAATGGACCGGACTGAAACTGGTTACAAAAAAAGAGAATTTAAAATATTTTAAAAAAAAGTTCAAAGGTGCAGAAAGGTCGTAGCGGGGGGTTTAAATTGGAAAAATTACAATGTGAATCAAGTAATTTAGATTAAAAAGGACTAATTATAATGTGTGTGATAAGTAACAAAATAATTGCTGCAATATTGGTTCTATTATCTATTACTTTGTGTTGTCAAGTATTAAAATTAACAAGGTGAAATATAACTTTCTTACAATAAAAGGAAAAGTTTTAAAACTTATTTTTAAATAAATGTTAGTCATTTATGTAAATAATTGTCCTTTCAAGTCAACTTATCAACATTATCAAGAATTATCGAATGATGATCTCCGCTATGTTAACGTAGTCACTTAAAATCCTAAAGAAAAGACAAAGTTTTCGGTATTGTAAAAATAATGGCAATCGCTTTTTGAAACTGTCAAGAAATTTTATTAACAAATTATCTAAAGAAAGAATGTAGATAAAAGCAGTGTTTTATATGTATATAATTAGGCGAACAAACTGACAAAAGATATCCTGTCTGTTCACACAACGCATCACTATTTGAATCAAGTTTTAAAAGTTGCCCTTGCTGAAAGTAACTTTGCCGGCCACGTTATAGTCCAGATCTGGTTCCTTGCGACTATTTTGTTTTTGCAAACCTCAAAAATACTTTAAAAAAGGCAAAATATAGGAAAAATAAAAAGCTTATAGCAGCCATTTTTGCGAACATGTCAGAATAGTATTTTAATAATGGATTTTATTTGTTAAATAAAAAATTGTTTTTGTTCTAGTTTCTTGGTATCGTACCTAGTACCAATTAGTTCTGGTTAAAAAAGATCCTTAAAATTTGCAAGAAAGGTGACAACTTTTATTTAAAAGATTTTACAAGTTGGCTTAAGGTGACTACAAACACACATTTTTACTAGTAATACAACGAGTGATTAAATTATTTCCGAATTAAATTTAACCTTGCGTAAAGTTGTGTTATTATTATTAACAACAATTTTAACGTTGATTTGTACTGACTGTAGTCAGTATACACCTACATACCAAAAGGGGCGGCGTCCCTTAGCATCAGCAAACTTTTTTTAAAATTTTTTGTAGTACAAAAACCCTTTTTTAATATTTAACACGCCTTATTATTCCGTATTACATACGATTGGTTTTAGTACAATTGCTAAAAAAATATAATTTAATTATAATTATCAAAAAAAATCTGTCATTATGTTAGAGAGAACAATTTTCGATAAAAATGCATGCGTTGCAAAGATGACCTGTCGAAAAACCCCATTTTGATGGTTAAAAAGTACCGGTGTAAAAAATTGGCATTTACAAATAAATCACTGAAAACTACAGAAATAGGCATACACTTTTTAAGAACTGCTCAAAAAAAATCATCATATTACAGAAAAGTAAGATATTAACCACAATTTTTGTTCTTAATTATAGAGTTTTACCCCATTTTCCAAAAAAAAGGGGGATTTATAAGATTCCTCATCCTAAACTCCGAGAAATATTTCGTTCTATTCCACACGAAAAAGGGAAAAAAATCCCAAATTTTCCCCCCTGTCTTTTTCTTAATTACTGCCCGTCTTGGATTACGGGAAAAAATTTTGGGAGAAACTCCGTCGAACACATTTCTATATATAATATTTGTTTCTCCAAGCCGTATTAGGGACCGCACAAACCGGGAATGTTTTTCACGATTTAGTCTCGATAGGTTTATAAAATATAATATTTAATTGTTCAAAGATTTAGATTCTAAAACTCGATTTTTAACGTGGAAAATTAAAGTCACATATCCATGCTAAGTATGTATAACACATGTCAAAATAACTTATTTTTTTGCTAAAATAGGCCCCAAAAAAAATCCCCGGGGGGAAAGACGACCCCGTATATTTTTGGCAATAATGCGGCGAAAATCGTTCAGCATAAGCGTTTCTGAAAAAATGCAACCCAAATTTTTTTTCTGGCGCCAGTTAAATTCAACGTCCCGGGAAAAATAAAATTCGTTTCGTCTTTCCCCGGGTCTTTTTGTGACCTGGTTTGTTAATACAAAACATAAATCTACTAGAGCAAACATTTGGGTTTTTTAATATTTTTATATATATATATATATATATATATATATATATATATATATATATATATATATATATATTTCACTTTTATTGCAACGAAACAAGGATTTTATTAATAATTTTTTTTGGTGATAATAGGCCTATTAAAAGAAAACGTGACCTTAAGAAACAAATAATGGTTATGGCAACATTGCAAAAAACATATTTAAGCTTGGCGGCTTATATAAAAAATAAAACCTTTTTTTATACACAATAAGGAAATGGGCCCTTTTAAAATTAATCCCAAATTTAAGAACATTTATGTTTTTTGTTATTATTTGAAAAAATAAAAATAAAAATTTGTGTTCCTGGCATGCGAATGTCATTAGTGGTATTAAAAATAAATTAAAAAAAAA
This sequence comes from Listronotus oregonensis, assembly GCA_019359885.1. Lineage (NCBI taxonomy): Eukaryota > Metazoa > Arthropoda > Insecta > Coleoptera > Curculionidae > Listronotus > Listronotus oregonensis. The sequence goes on along the minus strand of JAHBCN010021657.1, from coordinate 2,957 downwards.
AAAGATACTAGTCGCTAATACATTCTTAAGCAAAATTTTGTAGAAAATGTGACTATAAAAGTCAAAAAAAAGAACAATTTCCTGCTTTCTTTCACTTTTTTAATAGTAGATATTTAAAAACAAACCCAAAATTTTAAATTTTATGTCCAAAACAAAAAAAAAAAGGTTTAATTTGGTTTTCCAAAAAAATTGTTTGTAATTCACTTTTGCAAAAAACCCATATTTTGGATTCCAACTATTTCGGGTTTTCTAACCCACTCTTTTTAAAATTTGAGCGCGACATTTTCATCGAATTTTTTTTTTTTGTTTCTTGACATTTACCACGGACCCTTTTTTTTTCAATTTTATAATTAATTTTCGCAATGATCTTTTGACACAGGCGTATTAGGAAATTTTTGTTTAAAATAATAAATATTGGTATTTCCTTTTAAAAGCATTTTCATGTTTTCCTTTTTTTAAACACTTTGTACATCTTATCTAAAATTTAAATCTGTAAATTTATATTCTCGACAAGAAACTTATAAAATGACTTTTTGTCCTAAAAAAAATAAAGACATCCTTGTGAGTTTCGATAGTGTCGTTATTCAAAAAAAACCCCGTTCAAGAAGCTTTGGAAGTATTAAAGCCTAGTAAAAAAACCACCCTACTACAAATTCACTAATAGCCCAGCAAAGCTTAAAACACATATTTATACAAGGGACAACATTATAGATAAGTGGGGCACCCATGGGCTCCCCCTTTTTTCACCAGCTTTTAAACCTATTTCTTGAGGAAATCGAAACCCGAGCATTAGAAGCCTTCAGATTAAAACCAAAACTCTGGGTGAGATATGTCGACGACATATAATATATATATATATATATATATATATATATATATATATATATATATATATATATATATATATATATATATATATATATTTTTTTTTTTCTTCACCAATTGTTTCTAGAATGGTTAGAGTGAAAAAAAATGTGTTTAAATTCATCAGCATTTTGTAACATTAATGAAAAATTTAATTATTAATTAACTTTTTAAAAGAAAACACAACGCGGTGGTTTAAATACATAATATATATTTAAAAACATATTTATTAAAAAACGTTTTCTATAAGGATGTTTTTTTGAATACAGTAATTAAAAACGATCTAAATATACAAAATGTTTATACTTTTGCAGCATCTTGCTTAGAATATCAAAATACGTAAAACAGATCAATTTTAAATAAAAAAGCAACTTTAAAAGTCTTATTGCTAGGTTTATCAAATCTAAATCACACCTAAGTTTGCAAAAAAAATATTTATCATTTTAACAAGTTGTTTACGGCTATCTCTAAATTACAAATACATACATTGGCGCACAGACAACTTTACATTTTGGCGTAAAACATTCTGTACAATTGTGCTCAAAATCCAATATTATTTTAAAAACCCCACATAGTGGATGCTAAAAAAAAAATGAAAAGAATTATGTAATTTAGTTGGTTTAAAATTTCTTAACTAATCATATAATCATACATAGTTTTTTTGAATACTTTGGGATTAAATATACACAATCCTTTTGCACAATATGGGGAATGATTTTAAGTAGCATTTGTTGATTTATTATATAATTCTAAAGGATTAAGCCCTTTTTTTCACCATTTTTTTAACTATACAGGATTTTCGGGGTGAAAAGCTGGGCATAATGATTAACACTGTATAATACAGAAAAAAAAAAATCCCATTAAACCAATTAATAAAAAAAATTACTATTAAAAAAAGGGTTTTTAAAAGTATTTATAACACACATCAAAGTTTAAAAATTAAACCTCCCGCAACCGTTTTTTTATTAAAATTTCAATAAAAATTTCCCTTATTGCGATTATTTTTTAAAAAAATATTTAAATTTGATTCCCTTAAAAACTAAACAAGTGTAAAACAATAATTTGCCGAGCTGACCTGTGCTTCCGGGAAAGGGCTGGAATTTAATTTCAAAATAAAATGTGCACAACTGTGCATTCATTCCCTAAAATTTGATTAAATAACAAAATCCCACCTAAAATTTAAAAAAAAAATTAAAAATGAATCGAAATTTTAAAAACAAATTTTAAAAATGGCTGTAGAAAAATTATTTCGGAAGGAAAAATTGATGTAATTGAAGGGATTTAAAATTATTAGCAGTAAATGTGTTTTAAAAACTACTTGCTAATTTAACTCAAGGATTTTACGAAAATAGGGTTTTTTTTACAAACCCTTTTTTCTAAAGAAAAAAAGTGCATTTTAATTATACCTACTATTGTTTAGAGATTCATCTATATCTTTTATAGAAAAATTTTGTCAAACAGAAAATTTTTTTTTCTTTATTTTTATTTCAAAAAGAATTTGAAGTATTTCAGTTTTATTGTCCAGAAAATAGAGTACAATACTTCTTGTGCCGCACAGTCTGGAATCGTAATGTTATAAAAGTTAATATAACTTAGTTTTCCAATAAAAATTCTCCGAAAGTATAGAAATTGTATCGGATATAACTTTTTATTAGTTGTACATACGTATACTTTATATTTTTATTGTGAACTTTTTAAAACTTTTTATGTATGTGCTCCATTATTCTTGAAGATTTCTATTATAGTTTAAACGTACATGGGAGAAATGCGAAAAAATATTGGCAAACTTTTGAGCAGTGAGTTTTATTCCGGCATAACAAAATACATTGTGTGTGGTAAGTAGAGAAGGTATTGATAATAATAGTTCGGGAGCTGCAGGGGTAAAAAAAATTATTAATAGCCGATCCGTTTCATTAAATTCCATCAGGGGTTTGTTTTCTATTCACAAAATGGGTTAGATCGCGCGATAACAATGACATTAATAACAAAAAAAAAATGAAAAATTCAAGTTATTAATAGCCGGCTGCCATTGCAACAGCGCATTGTCTATAATAGCCCAGTCCGTAGGTATTTTCATGACTTTAATTTTCAGG
>JAHBCN010021656.1:0-14047 GCA_019359885.1 Listronotus oregonensis | reverse complement strand
TTCTTTATGAAAAGTAGCTAAATAATGCCTAAAAAGCTAAAAAACCGCGTTCTTACCTGAAATTTAGGAAAAGAAATCTTAAAGCTTTTTAAAAACCAACAAGAAATATTAATACATAAATTATGTATTTTTAAAACTTAATTAGTTATAAAATCTTCTTAACAATATTAAATTATAAAAAAAAATCAATTTTCAGGATTTTAAAGGTAACCCTAGAATTGTTTTTTGTTTTATAAACTCGTTAAGTACTGCATTTAGATGAAAAATTATTTTAACTTAAATTAGAGATTTTGTAAAAATACACATTTAGTTTTATAAAATTTTGTAGCTTTTATTTTTGAGATATTGACTATAAAATTTTTTTGGTCTAAATATTAAGTAAGGAAAAAGATATCGAGATGCGGTTTTCCAAGCTTGTTTAGGATTATTTAGCTATTTTTTCATAAAAAAAATTATACCAACATTTAATTTTTTGAGAAAATTAACCATTTCTGGAATGTCAAAAAAAGCCCTCTAGCGGCGACATGTAAAACTAACAAAACTTCAAATATTTTAAGATTTATAGCCCAAAAACAGCTTTTTAACTAAGCAAGTTTGTTAAAATCGACTTAGCTGTTTCAAGATACAGGGGTTTTTACAAAAACCTTTAATACCCCCCACCACTTTATTTTTATAGATATGAAAAATTTCAAACAAAAAATTCAGATTATCCTCGACTTTAAAGGTTAGGTTTTTTGTAAGGTTAATGGCAAAATTCACAGAAACACCACTTTTTAGATTAAGATTCGTTACGCCCCGCGGCCATTTTAAAAACCCGAAAAAAATTTGTGTTTCTCTTGACCACTTTATAAAAATATTTATTCCCAACGATTTTGGATGAAATATTCGAGATACAGCCGGGCGTCCCGTCTTATTTGGCACCCGACATTGGTGCCGCAATTTTTTTATTTTTAAATTTCGCTACACAAGCCCCCGAATTTGGGGCGTTATGTTGTAGGTTACTATAAAAAAAAAAAAAAGATAAGGAAATATCTTGGGGGGGGCTCTACCGGCATTTATTTTTCTAAGTCACTTAAATTTCCATTTTAAAGGACCGGTGAGGCCTCAAGATGACAAATATTTAATTATTAATGATAATTGTAACTCTGTATCAAAACGAAAATTTTTTGATACCATTGCAGCTTTAGCTCAAAAAATCCCCAACGGACGGACAGCCTAAGGCATAATGGCAAACAAAGCAACCAGCGTCCAACCAACGTTGGAACTGAATTAAACGGTTTGGGCCCGCCAACAAAGGTATGTACAAAGGGCCAGATTCGAGTGCATGCATAAGGATCTCGGGAAAACCCTAAAGATACGGTCGATTAAATTAAAAAGTTGGATTTTTTGGTGGCTAACAAATGCCGTTTGAAATTTGTAAAATTCCAATATTCCGGAGATACCGAAAAAACCTTTTTTTTTTTTTTTTTTTTCGACGTTATTTAAAGAAGGAAAACAAAAGACCCTTAAAGACTTTTAATCACAAAACAGCGGGAAGATTCAACTTTATTTTTTTTAAAAAGGCACCTGTTTATTGCATTTTTTGGGTTAAATTCCAATTACAATGATGTATAACACTTAATATTTTTATGTTAAATAAACCAATTTTCCATAAAGACAATGAGTTAGACGAGGAACGCAAATCATTTCTTGGGGGGTTCCATATTTTTAATAAATATTAATTGTTATACATTTTTTAAATGGGAAAAAGGGGTTCAAAAAATAAATAAAAACCCAGGTCCGTATTTAAAAAATAAATTTATAATGGTTTAAGAAAACGAAATCGTCGACAAAAATCTCTCAAAGCTGTAAGAGTTAAAAGTGGCCTGAGAAAATTTTTTTTTTTCTATCTTTTAAATAACGTAAAAATAAAAACGAAACGGCTAATTTCGGTTTTTTTTCGCATAAAAAGGGCCTAACTAGAGCTCCTACCTATTTATTTTAAAATACATAGGAAACAAAAAAGTAATTTATGTATTTTTTGTTTTAATTTTTCTTAACAGACAGATAAGAAAACGTAACAATGTGTACATAAAAAACCGTCAAAAAAACTAGTTTTGTGTAGAAGTAAAAATAAACACCATACTACTATACTCATTAACATTTTAATAAACATTTAATAAAGTGAAGTTTAAAAATGGTCCCCTAGAACACCAGCGCCATCTAACTAACAAAGAGCAGCACGATTTAATGAATTGGCGGGAAAATACGGTCATTTTTCCGGAGAGATCGTGCTGCCTGTTAGTTATGCTGTGCCACAAGTAAATATGTTACATGGTTACCTTGCAAAAATTTGTATAAAACCAAAATAAAACAATTATGGGATTTCCCCACAGCCCAGTCACCCCACTCCCAATTGAAAGATGTCAAAGGCAGATGGCGCTTCAATCATTGTTGTTGCAAAATGAACAATTGTGTACACAACAGGCGCAGTTACGAAATCAGCAGTAAGATGGAGATAGTGGCAGTAATTTAAATGCAAATATTCTGGCAAACATAGCAGCGAATTTTTGCGAAAATTCGCATTCTTTGCTTGAAAATATTTGCAGCTCACATCTCTACATATGGCAAACCAAGGTAAACCTACGTCCAACCAACATTGGAACTAAATGTATCAAAAGCTTGGTCGCCAGCTGTTTGGCATCCAAGTATTTTCCACACTATTCAAACCTCTTGGAACCAAACAAGTTCGCCGAGGTTCTGTAATGAGTGTTGTTAAGATGTCTGACGATAATATCATTATTTCAGGTCTTAATGAAGCTGTGTTACTTCAAATCATTGTGGGATATAATAAATTATAAAGATTAGCACACAATACTGCCAATACACAGGTAGCATTACGATAAATATTATGCAGTAGGTATTGTCGTTGAGAGCCAACACGTCAACACTTGCCAATATTTTTTTTAATACAAGTTATCGAATTACGTCTGAATTCCCTGTTGGCATGTGGGGTATCGTTGAAAAGAAACTTAAAAAGCCATTCAAATATCGAAAAATTAAAGATTCCCCCCATTATTGAAATCAAAATTGGCCATTAAGTGAAAAACAAAAGACGAATGGGGAAAAGTTGGTGGCAAACGTTCGTTGCGAAAAAGTGTCTTAATAATGCCATAGTTTAAAACATGTGAAAATTAGAACACATAAATCACAAGCACAACTAAAAATCAACGATTTCCATTTTTTCGCTAATATCTTCAGAACTAAATTTTTAAGAAAAAAAATAACTGCACAGTTCAAATCAGCATTATATAAAACATTTCGAAATGAAAACATTTCATCTTGTACATAAATCACAAGCACAACTAAAAATCAACGATTTCCATTTTTTCGCTAATATCTTCAGAACTAAATTTTTAAGAAAAAAATTAACTGCACAGTTAAAATCAGCATTAAATCCTATAAAAATTTCCCCATGTAAACATTTCTCCATCTTGTAAACTAAACGAAATAACAATACAAGTAGGCCAAATTTAGGACACCCTATATGTATAAACAAAAATATTAGGTTTGGTTTAAATAAATTATTAATTTTTGAGTTAAAACAGTTAAAATAATCAGGTTTTCTCCTCTAATAACATTTTTTTTTAATTCTGGGATAATGCTCACAAATCAAGCAACGAACCTCACGAACACAAGTCAGTTAGATCTTTTTTTTTTTGCAATGTTGCCAATTCAATGGCAACAAAAATACCATTTAAAAAAAAATATATGCCCTACTTTGATGCACACCATAATGGTGCCTTTGTAAAGGGTCATCGTCATAATTATTTTTTAATTTTTGCGAATAAGTTATTATGTCGAGCATCTACAACACAGCTCGGCTATTACGATATGAAAATAAAAGAGATAGATAACAAAGTGGGGTTAACAAACTGGAAATACGTGTTACAACTTAGTCAAGAACAACCATTTTAAATAAGTTTGAAGGCATATGTAAGCGGTAATAAAATATGTTAAGGTAGCAGTGGTGGTCCACTAATAAAGAACTAAATCTTAACATTCAGTCAGATTAATTTTTGCGTAAATCTTTTGAACGACATCGTAAATACACAGCAGACGTAAATCCTTTTAAGAACAATAGCCAACTTTTAAATAAAGTGCGCATTTCGCCTTTTCATTAACTTTGTAGCATATTGCTATACCTATTTATCTTGGGACTTTTCAATTAGTGTTGACATTGGCTGTCGCCACTTATCACAGAAGAATACTAATTAAGTTAAAAAGAAAAACGTTTAAACTTTTACGAATTTTTGTGTTCGACAAAGAGTCATTTAACTTTATGTGCGTTACTTTTTAGAATGACCACAATTGGCCCAAACCCATTATATCCGTAGCCACAGCAGCCTCGAAAATACTTGTAGCTTGATTGGCATAGTGTTCTTTTGTCTGGTAAAGGGCATCTCCCACATGTCCTAACATTCTTGGTTTTATGCGAAGATGAGCTGTTCGCCTTATTAATTAATGACCCTACTCTTACAAAAAAGCTTGCCCATCCTGCTCCGTGATATGCAGCATGAGACCTGACTCTCTTTTTTAGGTATTTTCACGGCTTCTGCTCCAAGGAATTTTTTTCTTAGCAACTCCCAGACACCCACGGTATGTTCGTACTTAGGCTCCGCTTTTAGAATTTTTGGACTGTCACAAGATAAAAAAATCATTGATTTACTGCAAATAAAGTAATAATTTACTATGGGAATGCGCGAAAAAGATCATAACTAAAAATTAACGCGTTTAATTTTTATTGATGATTTTTATCATAATCTGGAGTTAATTTTGATAAGAGTAACGGACATCGCAATAAATATTTGATTTGAAGAATCAAAATATACAAATAATTGTTTTTATTATTAGAAAGTTTATTAGTGACGAATCAATTTAGTTGTAACTGACCTGGTATAATACAGATTTAAGCAGTTCGGCCACCTATTCTGGGACGCGCTGTATATTAGATCAAACTAATTAATATTAACGTGAAAAAATGTCAACGGCGTACCACTTTTATTCTTATTAATATTAGAGGATATATTTGAAAGGATGCCATCGGTGGAGCAAGTTCTATATCCTGTTAGTATGATTTAAAATTAAACATGTTATTTAAATAACTTTTTCTACAAACGTCAGTAACAGTTTGATTTTATGACACTGGTGTTAAAAGTAATTACTTTAAGCACTTGTGCTAAAAGTGATTAACTTTCAACACAGATAAGAAATTACAGAAACGTAATACTTTTAGATCAAAGTAATCCGATCGTATTGTTGCTTTGACTTACTAGGCAATAATTCAAAAGTAGCTTTATTGACAGATTCTTCGATTTCCACCGGGAGAAATTCATTTTCTTGATCAGTTTTCATCGAAGAAGAATTCGCGATTATTTGACGTTACTTGTCAACAAAGAAAAATCAACAAAATCGTTGTTTTTTTACCTTAACAACTTATTTCATGGATAAATTAGACAAAATTAGATTTTAAAAATAATAATAATGTCGACGACAAAAAAATACATTAATTTGGAATTTAATGGTGTTTGTAGAAAAAATAATGTATAATATATACAGAGTGATTCATGAGGAAATGTCAATACTTCAGGTACGTAGTCAGGGTCTAAAAATAAACATAAAAGCCTATACAAATATGGGTCCCCAAGGCCTTCGTTTTCGAAATACAGGGTGTTAAATTTTTTATTTAATTTTCCCATTTTTTTAATAAAATCTAAAATAATGTAAATATAAAAGTAAAAATTGGTATCCGGGGGTTTTTTGGCATGACGGATTCGAGTCCAATCTTATTACGGCTCTTCCGTGCAGGAGGCGCCACCTACACGTCTTTTTACTATTTCGAACATTCACAACTTTTTGGTACGGCTCTGTATTACATTTTTGAGTAAACTAAATAATTGTTTTGTCATTTCTACGTCAAAAAGGTACACTTGTTAAAAGTTTATATAAGCAACCGTTTTCGAGATATTTGGATTTAAAAAAATGTCAACGCATCTGATTTTATTATAGCAAAATTAAAAAAAAAATAAACAAAATGTATAATTAAACAATATGTAATTTCAATTTTCAATAAAATTCTTGTTCTTAAATTATCTTTGGCAAAACATAAGCTAGGTTTTATAATTTTTAAAAATTCCACCATTTACTTCTAAGCACATGTTAGCTCGGAAACGATGGCCTTGCGGACCCATATTTATGTAGACTTTTATGCTTATTTTTAGACCCTGAGTACGTACCTGAAGTATTGACATTTCCTCAAGAATCACCCTGTATATGAGCTAAATTGATTTTATTTTGTTCGAAGGCATGGAACACTCCGCCTTTGGCGTCGTGTTCCAAACTTCTCTTTTCACAAAGTAAAATGTCAATGTTAGCTCTTATACCATATATAACTATTTTAAAATTTAAAAAAGTAATAAACATTTGGAGCAAAAAAACCAGGACATACATTCACGAAAACTTATTTTTATAACATGACCTTAAGAATCACACCCTGAAATATAAGCATGTCGTTAGGCAACATCCTGTATAAATTCCATGTTTTTATATATAAAAGTTGCTGCTGATGATTCTAGTTACCGAATGTAATTTTTAGTTGCGAAATACCATTACATTTTTGACACCAAAGCTTAAAACCTATGTAAGTAAAAACTTTGGAAGTTTTTATAAGCGAATGATTCGTTGTAAATATTCTCAAAGACTACTTGTTGACGTTTTAGCATCTAAAATAATATGTTTCTTTGAAAGCACATTTCGTAGCCCTAACTTGCTTTGGCTAAAAGACGCCGTCGAATCACTCCGAAAACAGCTCACTTTAAAAAGCCGACTCAAACAGGGTAAAAGCACTAGAATAATGATTTAAAAATCCATTCAATTTTGTATGTAATCAAAAATTACAAACCTAAGATCACGATATTTCCCCTAGATTCTTTTGATGTTATAATATTAGTTATTTACATTTAAGATGAAATCTGAGTGAGTACACGTGTAGAAATCTTTCTTATTTTTCAGTGGCGGTTCGTAATATGGAGAGCTCTGGGGCGCCACCCTTCCAGAAAAGTTATATAAACATACAATATATGTTTACATTCCATTTTTATATTTACGAAAAGTAAATATATACTTATATATAAGACAGGTCCACAAAAAAATGTGTGCTGGGTGTCGGACTAAGATTTTCTGGCTAACTTTTTTTCGCTGAACACGAATCTTGAGTAAAAATTGATGGCCAAACAGCAAAAAAATCGAGAAAACTACGAATACAGACAGGGGCACCCTACTAGGTATATAGCAATGGACCGGACGAATTTGCAATCGTCCGCTATTTGTGTATGCATTCTTTTTTGTTCAGTAAGAAACAACAAAGTAACACAATTTTCAGTTTGTTGGGAATTATAAATGTATAAAAATTATTTCACCTGGCGAATTTAAGGTAAGAACACGTGTGTTTTTAAAAAATCCTTAACATTTAAAACCTAAAATGGATATTTATCAAATTGAGGAAAAAGTAAAAATTGTTCAGTGGTATTATGGGGGTAATTCTTTATAGCGGGTAGAAAATATATTTGCTGAGAATTGTCCTAATAGGCCACACCCTGCAATTACTACTTTTCAAGAATTATAAATAATTTCCCAAAATACGGGTGCGTTTCTCCCAGAAACCATAAAATACAAAACGTCCAAAAAGTTAATGAGGAACGGGAAGCGAAAGAAATTAATTTGTTGGCATTAATTAATGAAAATCCCACTTTGTCAACACGTGCGCTTGCGGATGAGGTTGATTTAAGTACAAGAACGGTGAGGAGAATATTAAAAAAAAATAAGTATCGTTCATACAAAGTTCAAAAAACTCAAGAAATTTATCCTGAGGACAATATCAGGAGAATGGAGTTTTGTGAAAACATGATAAATAAGGCAAATGAAAATGAAGATTTTATTAGAAACATTGTCTTTACTGATGAGTCCACATTTCCACTCCATGGTAGGCATAATCCCACTCACACCCGTTATTGGTCTCAGGAAAATTTACATAGGTATTTTGTACTTAGAACTCAGCGTCCTCAAAAGGTGAATGTCTGGAGCGGTATTTATGGGAAACATGTTATTGGGCCATACTTCATTGATGGTAACTTAACTGGTCAAAAATATTTGGATCTTTTGCAACAGCAAATAGTTCCAGAAATTAGACGATTGGCAGGTCCACAATTTAATGAAGTGTGGTTTCAACAAGATGGATGTCCAGCACATAATACACGTTTGGTTTTGGATTATTTAAATAATACTTTTCCAAACCGTCTTATTGCTGGATTGAGAGCTACAATACCGTGGCCGCTCGCTCTCCTGATCTGGCTCTTAACGATTATTTTCTTTGGGGTTATGCAAAATCCAAAATTTATGGTTTTGGGGATGGTCGCGCTATGAATCTTGATGAATTGCGTGTAAAAATTCGCAATATTTTTTAAAGAATTACACCTGTGATGTTAAACAATGTTCGAAGAAGTTTCTATGATCGCTTGGGACATTGTTTGGCGGAAGGCGGTGGATTGTTTGAATACTTGCTTCATTAATTAATTTATTTAGAGTTTTTTTTTTTGGTTTTTACTTAATTTTTTTATGTAGAATTATGTTTTTAATTGGGATTTTTTAGAACAACATGTTTTCTATCCTTAGAATCGAAACAATAATTTTATTATTGTTTTGATTCAAAAAAACTCTGATAAGTAATAGGGAATTTTATCTCCTACATGCGTAAATAATTATGAAAAACATGAAATACGGCAGTACATTCCAACCCGTCCGTGGTTACAAAGTTACTGAGGGTTGAACGAAAGCGCGCCGGTCGGTCGCGCGAACCTCGGCTGCAGTGCTTAGAGGGTAATCGCAAATTCGTCCGGTCCATTGCTATATACCTAGTAGGGTGCCCCTGTCTATATAAACTATAAGAGATACAAAAAAATCATAGAACAAAAAAGAAGGCTTTTTAAATTGTCTATAAAAAGTTATATGAACATTTTTGATAAGATAAATAATAAAGAAGATATAAACGAAAATGTAATTTTGACAAAAAAATTTAGTCCAAAATAGAAAAATAATATTTTTATTAATTATTAATGTGATTTTCGTTTTTTTTTTTTTAATAATAAATCATTTCTTTTTTTAATTAAAATCCCAAATCACCTAAAATTTGCAAAAAAAAAATCCAAAAATTAAAAAAAAAAGAATTTTTAAATTGTTTCAAGAGGTATACCTCAAAAAATCGTGAAAATTCGTTTTTTTGATTATAACTCGAAAAATATTCCATTTAGACAAAAAGGTTATATAGGTAACTTAAATCAAGGGGAACTCACTTCCGTTTTGTGTACATATATTGAGCAATATTTAATAAAAATGCAAATAATGCCAGTAATTCATATTAATGCCAAAGTAATGCGAGTAATGCATATTAATTTCAAAATAATGCAAGTAATGTATATTAATGCCAAAATAATGCCAATAGAGCATATTATAAACCACTTTATCTTTCAATGTCGAAGAAAATAATCGGAAACAGTACAGGGATAATTCAAAACAAATGTAAAGTAATGCATATTAATTTCAAAAATAATGCGAGTAATGCATATTAATGCAAAAGTAATGCGAGTAATGCATATTAATTTTAAAATAATGCAAGTAATATATATTAATGCCAAAATAATGCCATTAGTGCATATTAATGCCAAAAGAATCGGAAACAGTACAGGGATAATTCAAAACAATGCAAAGTAATGCATATTAATTTCAAAAATAATGCGAGTAATGCATATTAATGCCGAAATAATGCAAGCAATGCATATTAATGCCAAAATAATGCGAGTAATGCATATTAATGCCAAAATAATGCGAGTTATGCATATTAATGTCAAGTAATGTAAAGTATTTCAAAATAATGCACATTATTAATGCAACCTTTGCGTACATATACTGCAAAAGTGAGTTCCCCCTTGACTTAAATTAAAAGTCTTGTAAAAATACACAGTTTATGTCATATAAAGTTTCGTGTATCTTTTATTGTTTTTAAGATATTTACGTCTTAAATTAAAAAAAAAAAACGGTAATATGTGAAATTACGCCTTTTCTCAATTATTTCCTCTTTGACCCCCAATTTTGACTTCAGATTCGTGTTCAGCGGAAATAAATACTCCAGAAAATTCTAATCCGACACCCAGCACACACTACTTTTTGGTGTGGGCCTGTGTAATTTTTATATTTATTTAAAAAAATTAAGTGTGAAGTAAAATATATAATTATATTTAAAACAAATTATACTGCACCAAATCTCTACGTTCTTATCGGGCAGCCCTCGTATCAAACCGATGAATCATTTCACCCTGCGATTGCGAGCATAGCCGAAATCTGACTTGCGGCTGGGCTCTCGAAAATCAGCCCGTGAACGACAAAGTGTGGAATATGCAGTAGACATCGGTTTACATGAAAACTCGACGACGCGTAGCAGCTTGTTTTGACGCTCTAAGATATTCGCCCCCAGCGACCAGCCTATGTCCCTCTGTTTATTCCCGCCTTCGCCTTAAAAAGAGTTACGTCTTTTTTGGTGGGCAGTGGTGACACACAATGTACCTTCAAGGAAATTGTTAGATTTTAAAAATGTTGGTTACAGTTCCAATGAGGCCAATACCTACATCAGACACTGAACGATATTTTTTGGCTTTAAAATTAATTAAAAATGTTTCAGGAAACGTTAGTCCGGAAGCTGGAGGGGAAAAAGCTATTAGCAGCCGGTTCATTTCAGTAAATTACGTAAGAGACACTTTTTCTATATCTATATATATATAATATATATATATATATATATATATATATATATATATATATATATATATATATATATCTATATATAACAAAATGATTGATCAGAATAAAGAAGAAAAAATAAAGCTCCCAGCATACAAAAGCCCAACTACATGGTTTAGGAGCAAACCCATAGAGACCAAAGATATAAAATATCGCCAAGTTGATAAAAATGCTTATCACGTCGACAATGCTTGCCCTACACCAACATTTGCATCTCGGCATGACTTTATGGTGCACTTATCCTTAAAAGTCTAGGAGTGCCAGAGGAAGTTCAGAAGAATCTACAGTTTGGGAAAGCAACAGTGAACTGCTTATTTGAGGTTGGGAAAGAAACGTTAGAGTAGAAGCAGGTATCAATATTTCGACTAAAAAAAGACTTTATCACAATAGGGCGGACATATTTAAAAAAATGAGTAATCCTTCAGAGATTTTTATTTTGGAAATGGCCATTTTACACAAACAAAGTTAAAGGGAACAAGAAAGGCTAAAGAGGACCAGATGCACAGTCAACTTCGTTACTAAACTCATCAGCACTAACATTGCCAACGTCCAAAGGAAGGGACCTAAACCTGGTAACGGAGCTAGAGAACATCCACAGTTGCTAAGTCCATCAGAAGAGACCGATAACCACGTGGAGTTTTGCCAGCTGCTACTAAGGATGGTAGTTCCAAAATTAGAGCTGCAAACACCAAGCAGTCTTTGGATAACATCTATGATAATAATGTATAGCAATCTGTAATATTTGTAAAGTTTAGACAACTTTAGCAATTCTTACTTAACTAATGTTTTATTAAATATTTATTTGGTTGTATGGTCCAGTAAATGAAGGGACAAAGTTTTTGGGGACAGGGTGGGGGAAAGGGCTGAAAATGGCCCTCAAAGCCTGAAAAATGGTTTTCCGCTAATATCTGCCAAAATATACAATTGGAAGAATTTTTGTTTAGATAAAAAATGAAGATCGCCTTGTAATCTACAAAAATGGTCCTTATAACTCTTTTCGAAAAATCAATAGTTTTCGATATAACGGGACCCAAAAGTCCCCTCATTTCAGCTGCCGCTCTACCTCTAGAACGCCGCTATCTTCATGGATTCACTTATAAGCGGGAAACAAATTGTTTTTTAATCATTCAAAGTTCATCGTAATGGGAAAACCCGTATTTATCATTGCATATGTGGGTCCATTCTGATTTTTCTAGAATATTAAAAAAGCGGTCAAAGTTTTTTTTACAATATTTTGAGAGTATCTCATTAATTTATTGATATTTTTTGAAACAATGGTTTGTTATTAACATTTATTTTTTATAATGAGATCTTAGCAAGTGTTCAATGATCCCAGAAAATTTTTTCACCATCTTTCTTGCGTTTTGATAAAAAATTGTTTGCCCATCTGCATTGTTTAGCCGTTTCCGGCTATCTATCCAGTGTGAAATGTTATGGATTTTTCGACGGCCGTTTTTGCGAAAAATATTCATATTGCGAAACAAATGGTAAGGACCATTTTTGTAGATTTCAAGGTGCTCTTCATTTTTTGTCTAAACAAGAATTCTCTAATTTGCATATTTTGGCAGATATTCGCGAGAAACTCATTTTTCGGGACTTTGGGGGGCCATTTTCAACGGGTTCCCACGTCGGAATCGTGATAAACTTTTTCTCGCTCAAAAGCATCCGCAAAGACCTAAGAATTGCGCCACAAATGAAAACTGTACAGATTTATTTACAGCTTCGGGTACTTTCAGGTCTGCAGTGACTGGACTAGTATACAATAGTATAAAAACATTTTTTGGACAATTTACCTTTAAAATAAGTTAGAATTGTATCAAATAGGCAATAAAGATTTCTTTTGCTACCGGAGAGGCAAATTCTGATTTAAAGGGATAATGAGAGTTTTTTCCGCAAAACAGCAATTTTCAGTGCTACTTTAACGTCAGCAAATTAATTGAAAATGTTTTTTTAAAAGTGTAAATTTAGAGTTTATTTGAAAAACTTTTAATTCATTGGTATTTTGAATGTAATCAATTATATTATATTTAGCGATTAAAAATACTTGAAATTAGTCAAAATAATGTAACGTAAAGTTTTATGTCATAAAAGGTTAATCGGCGGAAATCGGCTAAAAAAATTTACCTTTAATTTTTATCTGAATATTTGATGCTAAGCAAAACACTAACAAATATCTGGGAAATCAAATTATAAAAATGGCAGAAATTGACCAAAGCTTTCTTATTTTTACACACTTTTTTCTCGATTTATGTTTACACCTTATAACTATATTCCAGCCCAACCAAAATAACGATGACGTAGGCAAAAACAGAAAAACAAAATATTCTTCTCATTGGTCAATTTCATGCATCTGTAACCATGGTTACTGTCATATTTTTTTGACCACTAGCAAATTTGGTTCATTTGTTTCTGTCTACGTCATAATATCCAGTTTGGTTTTTCTAGTAATTTACATTAAAATTTACATCGTGTCATGTAATAATATACCAGTAATTAAATCAAATGTTTTTACAGAAATAGAACATTAAATGTTTCAATTAGGTTTTGGTGACGACAGACAATGCCAGCACCTAATGGAAAAGTCCCAAGATAAATAGTAGTAGGTAGGCTGTGGAGTTAATTAAAAGGCAGAGTGGGCACTTAATTTGAAAGTTAAGTAATTCGTTTTGTTTAAGATGTGCTTTAAGAGGTTTATGCTAATTTTCTGGTTAATACTACTGTGGGGAATGGTAAATGAATAATTTCATTTACAGTATTTTAAGGATATCAGTAGTAATCAGTACAGGGTATTAGAAATTACGAGCTAAGAATTAACTAGTTAAATAAATAGGGACAAAATTCTCTATGTGACATATCGCATTAAAGGAGATGGAGCCGAGATTTTTGTTCATTTAATGCCATAAGAGGATAGCTATAAGGGGGTGAAAGGGGCTTATTTTTTAGGTAAAGGCCGTCATCGATAATATGCTTAAAGATGTTTAGGTGATTAGGTATTTTCATAACTAAACAAAATGCCAAAAGGCGAACAGGTGTGTGAATGCAAAGGGGTGGCTAATGGGGGAAAGGTGGTGAAAATTTGAAGGAAAGGCCATCATCAGCGATATGTCCGCCTTTTAACTACTTATTACTGAACCCCTTGTAGTCTAAAATAAAGAGGCGG